>JAAAWM010011986.1:0-140117 GCA_036873465.1 Thinopyrum obtusiflorum
CTTCTTGGCTCGTAGCAATTCACTCGGATCAGCAGTCTTCTGGTACTCTTGTAGCTCAACAACTGCCATCTGAGCGTCAGCAATCTTCGATCCTTTCTGAAAACACTCTTCTGCTTTCTTCCGATTGCCGGTAACGGTGATCACACCTCTGGGGCCGGGCATCTTCAACTTGAGATACATGTAGCATGGTCGAGCCATGAAGCGTGCATAAGCTGGCCGGCCCAGAATAGCATGATAAGCACTTTGGAAGTCCACAACCTCAAATGTCAACTTTTCCTTACGGTAATTCTTCGAATCACCGAAAACCACAATAAGCATCTAGAAAAGACAAACGCTCACACCCCGCGGTCGAGTCCACTACCTGGTCGATGCGGGGAAGAGCAAAATGATCTTTCGGGCAGGCCCGATTGATGTGTTTAAAGTCAATGCACATGCGAAGTGACTTGTCCTTTTTAGGGACCATGACAACATTGGCGAGCCACTCGGAGTGGTAAATCTCTCGGATGAACTCCGCTGCTAAGAGCCGAGCCACCTCGTCGCCAATAGCTTTCCTCTTCTGGACGGCGGACCGTCGAAGATGTTCTTTCACAGGCTTGAACTTTGGGTCGACTCGTAGACGGTGCTCAGCCAGCCCCTTGGGAACTCCAGGCATGTCAGAAGGCTTCCATGCGAAGACGTCCCAGTTCTCACGGAGGAACTGGATGAGCACTTCTTCCTATTTGGAGTCGAGCGTCATCGAGATGTGAGTCGGAGCAGCGTCGGGGTCGGTCGGGTGAATGTGAGCTAGCTTAGTTTCACCGGACGACTAAAAAGCAGATTCTGAAGCAAGCTTCTTGGCTCGTAGCAATTCACTCGGATCAGCAGTCTTCTGGTACTCTTGTAGCTCAACAACTGCCATCTGAGCGTCAGCAATCTTCGATCCTTTCTGAAAACGGGGGGGGGGGGGGGGGGGGGGGGGGGGGGGGGGGGGGGGGGGGGGGGGGGGGGGGGGGGGGGGGGGGGGGGGGGGGGGGGGGGGGGGGGGGGGGGGGGGGGGGGGGGGGGGGGGGGGGGGGGGGGGGGGGGGGGGGGGGGGGGGGGGGGGGGGGGGGGGGGGGGGGGGGGGGGGGGGGGGGGGGGGGGGGGGGGGGGGGGGGGGGGGGGGGGGGGGGGGGGGGGGGGGGGGGGGGGGGGGGGGGGGGGGGGGGGGGGGGGGGGGGGGGGGGGGGGGGGGGGGGGGGGGGGGGGGGGGGGGGGGGGGGGGGGGGGGGGGGGGGGGGGGGGGGGGGGGGGGGGGGGGGGGGGGGGGGGGGGGGGGGGGGGGGGGGGGGGGGGGGGGGGGGGGGGGGGGGGGGGGGGGGGGGGGGGGGGGGGGGGGGGGGGGGGGGGGGGGGGGGGGGGGGGGGGGGGGGGGGGGGGGGGGGGGGGGGGGGGGGGGGGGGGGGGGGGGCAGTCTGGGACCACTTCAAATAACTTGGTGTTGCCGGAGCAACCATGTTCACTTCTCTGTTGATAACTTTCAGTCGACTTTTGCTTTCAACATCAGCAAAAATCATCAGAGTGGAATTGACGTTGGGAAAACCATCATCATCTTCTTCCTTATCATCACCTTTGTCCGACTCCTTTTCCTTCTCTTTGGGTTGTTTCTCTCGGAACTGCTGGATCAGGAGCCGACACTGTCGAGTGGTGTGTTTAGGGTAAATGAGATTACCCTCTTCATCTTTTTTGGTGTGAATGTGGCACGGTAAATCCAACACATCATTTCCATCTTGATCTTTCATTTTCTTGGGGTTCTAGGGCCCTTTGGGCTTCCCCTTGAACTTTCCTTGAGCCACAACTAAAGCTTCACCAGGAGCCGCTGGTTCGGCCTTGCATTTCTATTTCCGACTGGAATTCCCTCCTCCGGTTTCTTGGGCGACTGTTTTGTGTTTGCCACTCCGGAGTCGGTCTTCCTCTTCACCATTAGCGTACTTGGTGGCAATCTCCATCATCCGAGTCAGGGACATATCCCCTGTCCGACCGAATTTCAGATTCAACTCTCGATACTTAACACCTTCCTTGAAGGCACAAACTGCTTGGTGATCTGACACATTCTCCACTGTATGGTGCAATGTGATCCATCTCTGGATATAATCTCTCAAGGTCTCATTCGGCTTTTGCACGCAGGACTGCAATTCTGTTAACCCTGCTGGTCATTTGCATGTACCTTCAAAGGTTCTAACAAACACTCGGGCAAGTTCCTCCCAACTATATATGCTGCCAGGTGCTAACTGATTCAACCATGCTCTGGCCGAGCCTTCCAACATCAGAGGATGGTGCTTCATGGCCACTTCATCATTGCCGCCACCGATCTGTACAGCCACACGGTAGTCCTCAAGCTAAGTGTCAGGCTTGGACTCACCAGTGAACTTACTGACTCCAGTCGCCAACCTGAAGTTGGGAGGAATCACTGCAGCCCTAATGGCTTTGCTGAAACACTATGGACCTGAAACATGCACTCTGCTGCCAGTCGGATAATCTCTGTCATGGCCTTCTCTGTGTGCTCTGTTCCTGTCAACCAGACCTTGAACGAGAATCGATCTCACATCAAAGCCCGGTTCCCAGGGGTCGACTGGAATTCTTCGCCCGCCACTGTGAGGGCATCTGTCATCGTGCTGCCAAGGCACATATGACCCACTCCTCGGGGGAGGCATGGGCATTCGACGACGGTCATCGTGGTCGAGTCGATGATCATACTGCTCACGGTTTCTGTACTGATCTCGCCGGTCTCCACGTCCCTCACGCCGCGGGGGCAATCTTCGGCTGTGGGCCGACTGAACTGTGTCTGCCATCACAGATCTGCTATGAATCCTATTCCGCGACTGAGATACTGCTGTGTTCTGCTCTCCCGCTGCCCGGAGTAAAGCCCGAATCTGCATCAAACCTCTGCCAGCTTTCGACTGGGAAGGCTGAATCGACTCTGCTATTCGGGCTGCAGCTGTGAGATTCTGAATCAGAGTTCGGTATACCTGAGTTGGAGGCGGAAAAAGCTGTCGTCGATTGGACTTAGGAATCCGCTGCCGAGCACGCTCATCGAGTGCGTGCTGGAGGTTCTCCAGTCGAGTGCGCTCATCCAAGTTGGCCAGGCGCACCTCCTCCAAGGCCTGGGCCTCGGGGGTTTCTCCAACGATAGGAGTGTGAAATGCATCCATATTGCAGCGGCGGAGCTCTTCCCTCTGCTGCGAAGAAAGAGGCTCGGGGCGGTACTCCTCGTGAGCGCGCGACGGATTGCCACCGCCATCACCACCATCGTCGCGGGGGAAGCCAGGAGGACTGCATGGTCCATTGACCATCAGGACTTCCGCCGCGGGGTCACTGCTGTCGCACTCGGATGCTGTCTCGACGGAGCCAGTCGACAGGTCGAACAGGCCGTAGAAAGTTTCGTCGGGCTCGATTGCCGCGACTTGTGGGGTGGCCGACTGGCGGGCCACCGCGTGCCTCACCCACCGCTAGAGCCGCGACCGACCGGAACGCTTGCGCCGGCGAACAGCGGGGAGCGAGGACACCACAGGAGCCGACCGATACTGAATCGACGGCTGCCGAAGAAGGACGCCGTGGACGCATGCGCGAAAGTGCGTCGCCCCGCAGACGGGGAGCGCCTCGACGTCGAGTGGAGCCTCTTGAAGCCAGGCGGAGTCGTCGGCGATGAAAACGAGCGCGCCGAGACGGATCTCGCGGCCCTCAGCCATTCCTCCGCCGGAAACCATGACGATGGGAATCAGAAAAAATCGCAACTTTACCAAAAAGTCGCTAAGACGCCTGCCCCACGGTGGGCGCCAACTGTCATGGATCTAAGACTGACAGTAGAATGGGGGGTAGGTATGAGGAGACAAGATCCTAGCTATGGTGAAGTTGTACACACGAGTTTTACGAGTTCAGGCCCTTCGCGGAGGAAGTAATAGCCCTACGTCTCGGTGCCCGGAGGCGGTCGACTGGATTATGCGTGTGTGTGTGTGTGTTACAGGGGGTGCGAACCCTTGTGCCAGAGGAGGAGGGTGGCTTATATAGAGTGCGCCAGGACCCCGGACATCCTCCGTTACCAAGAGTTCAATGTATATAAAGAGGTGGCGTTACTGGTAACGCCAGCCTTAAATGCCTTAATGGCCTTAAAGACTACAGAGTGGACGCCTGCCCGTTGCTGTTCTGGATGACTCCTGGTCTTCAAATAGGTCGAATGGATTCTTGCATGGTCGAATGATCAAGTGGTCGAGTGACCTAAGGTAGGTCGAGTGGATTGCACTCGACACCTTTGTTGGGCCCTCCCTGTTGTCTCTTGAGCTTCTTTGCTTCTAAGACAGTGACCTTGGATAGGACGTATAGGTCAGGCCTATTACCTTACCCCAGGTCTATGTCCTCATCATGCACTGGCCACAATTTCTCCAACTTATCAAGCACCTACTCTCCTGATAGATGTCTTGAAAAAACTTTCTGTGCTGCCTGCTAGGATTGACGAGATGAAGCGATCATCTGCAAGAGCCGGCGCCGTGACAGCTTTGAGCCGGGCCAAAGCATGGGTGCCAGAACTAGACCCGGCTGATGTAGCCACTGGATACCCAAGCTTGAAAGAAGATGGTATTCCGTTTGATCAAAAGGACTTCGCGGCTTGCGTGAAAGAAATACGTCCAATGGCGACTCTGATTGCCAATGACTCGGACCTTTCAAAGTACCATCCGGCTTATAACAGGGAGAATCAGAAGATGCCTACACCGGCTTATAAAGTGATGGATCTAATTCCTCCCATCCGTAAGCATACTTTTGCCCCTGAAGTTGAGCCGTCTGAACTTATAGGTGATGAAGCTGAATTTCAAGCTTTATGTGGCATCGATTGGTCATCACCAAATTTCCATACGGCAGAAGAGGACGAAGAACCGGAAAAGGATGATCCAGAAGCCTCAAGTCAGCAAGGGGGGGGGGGGGGGGGGGGGGGGGGGGGGGGGGGGGGGGGGGGGGGGGGGGGGGGGGGGGGGGGGGGGGGGGGGGGGGGGGGGGGGGGGGGGGGGGGGGGGGGGGGGGGGGGGGGGGGGGGGGGGGGGGGGGGGGGGGGGGGGGGGGGGGGGGGGGGGGGGGGGGGGGGGGGGGGGGGGGGGGGGGGGGGGGGGGGGGGGGGGGGGGGGGGGGGGGGGGGGGGGGGGGGGGGGGGGGGGGGGGGGGGGGGGGGGGGGGGGGGGGGGGGGGGGGGGGGGGGGGGGGGGGGGGGGGGGGGGGGGGGGGGGGGGGGGGGGGGGGGGGGGGGGGGGGGGGGGGGGGGGGGGGGGGGGGGGGGGGGGGGGGGGGGGGGGGGGGGGGGGGGGGGGGGGGGGGGGGGGGGGGGGGGGGGGGGGGGGGGGGGGGGGGGGGGGGGGGGGGGGGGGGGGGGGGGGGGGGGGGGGGGGGGGGGGGGGGGGGGGGGGGGGGGGGGGGGGGGGGGGGGGGGGGGGGGGGGGGGGGGGGGGGGGGGGGGGGGGGGGGGGGGGGGGGGGGGGGGGGGGGGGGGGGGGGGGGGGGGGGGGGGGGGGGGGGGGGGGGGGGGGGGGGGGGGGGGGGGGGGGGGGGGGGGGGGGGGGGGGGGGGGGGGGGGGGGGGGGGGGGGGGGGGGGGGGGGGGGGGGGGGGGGGGGGGGGGGGGGGGGGGGGGGGGGGGGGGGGGGGGGGGGGGGGGGGGGGGGGGGGGGGGGGGGGGGGGGGGGGGGGGGGGGGGGGGGGGGGGGGGGGGGGGGGGGGGGGGGGGGGGGGGGGGGGGGGGGGGGGGGGGGGGGGGGGGGGGGGGGGGGGGGGGGGGGGGGGGGGGGGGGGGGGGGGGGGGGGGGGGGGGGGGGGGGGGGGGGGGGGGGGGGGGGGGGGGGGGGGGGGGGGGGGGGGGGGGGGGGGGGGGGGGGGGGGGGGGGGGGGGGGGGGGGGGGGGGGGGGGGGGGGGGGGGGGGGGGGGGGGGGGGGGGGGGGGGGGGGGGGGGGGGGGGGGGGGGGGGGGGGGGGGGGGGGGGGGGGGGGGGGGGGGGGGGGGGGGGGGGGGGGGGGGGGGGGGGGGGGGGGGGGGGGGGGGGGGGGGGGGGGGGGGGGGGGGGGGGGGGGGGGGGGGGGGGGGGGGGGGGGGGGGGGGGGGGGGGGGGGGGGGGGGGGGGGGGGGGGGGGGGGGGGGGGGGGGGGGGGGGGGGGGGGGGGGGGGGGGGGGGGGGGGGGGGGGGGGGGGGGGGGGGGGGGGGGGGGGGGGGGGGGGGGGGGGGGGGGGGGGGGGGGGGGGGGGGGGGGGGGGGGGGGGGGGGGGGGGGGGGGGGGGGGGGGGGGGGGGGGGGGGGGGGGGGGGGGGGGGGGGGGGGGGGGGGGGGGGGGGGGGGGGGGGGGGGGGGGGGGGGGGGGGGGGGGGGGGGGGGGGGGGGGGGGGGGGGGGGGGGGGGGGGGGGGGGGGGGGGGGGGGGGGGGGGGGGGGGGGGGGGGGGGGGGGGGGGGGGGGGGGGGGGGGGGGGGGGGGGGGGGGGGGGGGGGGGGGGGGGGGGGGGGGGGGGGGGGGGGGGGGGGGGGGGGGGGGGGGGGGGGGGGGGGGGGGGGGGGGGGGGGGGGGGGGGGGGGGGGGGGGGGGGGGGGGGGGGGGGGGGGGGGGGGGGGGGGGGGGGGGGGGGGGGGGGGGGGGGGGGGGGGGGGGGGGGGGGGGGGGGGGGGGGGGGGGGGGGGGGGGGGGGGGGGGGGGGGGGGGGGGGGGGGGGGGGGGGGGGGGGGGGGGGGGGGGGGGGGGGGGGGGGGGGGGGGGGGGGGGGGGGGGGGGGGGGGGGGGGGGGGGGGGGGGGGGGGGGGGGGGGGGGGGGGGGGGGGGGGGGGGGGGGGGGGGGGGGGGGGGGGGGGGGGGGGGGGGGGGGGGGGGGGGGGGGGGGGGGGGGGGGGGGGGGGGGGGGGGGGGGGGGGGGGGGGGGGGGGGGGGGGGGGGGGGGGGGGGGGGGGGGGGGGGGGGGGGGGGGGGGGGGGGGGGGGGGGGGGGGGGGGGGGGGGGGGGGGGGGGGGGGGGGGGGGGGGGGGGGGGGGGGGGGGGGGGGGGGGGGGGGGGGGGGGGGGGGGGGGGGGGGGGGGGGGGGGGGGGGGGGGGGGGGGGGGGGGGGGGGGGGGGGGGGGGGGGGGGGGGGGGGGGGGGGGGGGGGGGGGGGGGGGGGGGGGGGGGGGGGGGGGGGGGGGGGGGGGGGGGGGGGGGGGGGGGGGGGGGGGGGGGGGGGGGGGGGGGGGGGGGGGGGGGGGGGGGGGGGGGGGGGGGGGGGGGGGGGGGGGGGGGGGGGGGGGGGGGGGGGGGGGGGGGGGGGGGGGGGGGGGGGGGGGGGGGGGGGGGGGGGGGGGGGGGGGGGGGGGGGGGGGGGGGGGGGGGGGGGGGGGGGGGGGGGGGGGGGGGGGGGGGGGGGGGGGGGGGGGGGGGGGGGGGGGGGGGGGGGGGGGGGGGGGGGGGGGGGGGGGGGGGGGGGGGGGGGGGGGGGGGGGGGGGGGGGGGGGGGGGGGGGGGGGGGGGGGGGGGGGGGGGGGGGGGGGGGGGGGGGGGGGGGGGGGGGGGGGGGGGGGGGGGGGGGGGGGGGGGGGGGGGGGGGGGGGGCACCATGGCCCATCGGCAGCGATATCGGCGTCACAGTCCTTGGGAGCACAATTGACATATTGCAGAGGAGGTGTGATGAGCAGTTTGCCATCCACCGTGCAAAAGATCCAGAGCTGCTCGGCAGCATGATCAACGACCCACCCGAAGAGCCGCCGTCACCAGTGCTCATCGCGAGCCTGATGCCCGAAGGAATGGGCAGAGGACCTCTGCGATTCAGTCAAGATAAAGGCAGCCTACGGCTTCATCATTGCCCACGGCGGCCGTGTCAACCTCGATCCCGATGATGTGGTGGCCAGGCTCAAGCGCATCCTTCGCGGAGTTGACATCCCCAACGAAGTAGAACATCGCCAACGTGATATCTTGAGGATGCAGGTGATCGACGGAATTTGCTACCAGGCCAGAGACATGGAAATGGAGCGGTTCTGCGGAGTTGTCATGCGCGCGATTGCACGCTGTCAAGCTCTTCTGGAAGAGGCCCAGCAGCCCCAAGAGCATCCCAGCGCCAGCAACTCCGTAGGCGGAGGCGGGTCGGGACACTCGGAGTGAACGGCCGCAAGGGTGCTATGCTGATCATGGAGTCCGAGAAGACCATCGTCCGAAGGCCGCCAGCTCAGCCTTTTAGCTTATATTTTATTATAATTATATGCATATGTAGGTCGTGAGTGTTCTGGGCCTTGCTGCATTTGGCATTTTAAATTATCCTTAATATGTAAGACAATTATTAAGAATTATTAACAGTTGCCATTGTAACTTTGCCGGGGGGGGGGGGGGGGGGGGGGGGGGGGGGGGGGGGGGGGGGGGGGGGGGGGGGGGGGGGGGGGGGGGGGGGGGGGGGGGGGGGGGGGGGGGGGGGGGGGGGGGGGGGGGGGGGGGGGGGGGGGGGGGGGGGGGGGGGGGGGGGGGGGGGGGGGGGGGGGGGGGGGGGGGGGGGGGGGGGGGGGGGGGGGGGGGGGGGGGGGGGGGGGGGGGGGGGGGGGGGGGGGGGGGGGGGGGGGGGGGGGGGGGGGGGGGGGGGGGGGGGGGGGGGGGGGGGGGGGGGGGGGGGGGGGGGGGGGGGGGGGGGGGGGGGGGGGGGGGGGGGGGGGGGGGGGGGGGGGGGGGGGGGGGGGGGGGGGGGGGGGGGGGGGGGGGGGGGGGGGGGGGGGGGGGGGGGGGGGGGGGGGGGGGGGGGGGGGGGGGGGGGGGGGGGGGGGGGGGGGGGGGGGGGGGGGGGGGGGGGGGGGGGGGGGGGGGGGGGGGGGGGGGGGGGGGGGGGGGGGGGGGGGGGGGGGGGGGGGGGGGGGGGGGGGGGGGGGGGGGGGGGGGGGGGGGGGGGGGGGGGGGGGGGGGGGGGGGGGGGGGGGGGGGGGGGGGGGGGGGGGGGGGGGGGGGGGGGGGGGGGGGGGGGGGGGGGGGGGGGGGGGGGGGGGGGGGGGGGGGGGGGGGGGGGGGGGGGGGGGGGGGGGGGGGGGGGGGGGGGGGGGGGGGGGGGGGGGGGGGGGGGGGGGGGGGGGGGGGGGGGGGGGGGGGGGGGGGGGGGGGGGGGGGGGGGGGGGGGGGGGGGGGGGGGGGGGGGGGGGGGGGGGGGGGGGGGGGGGGGGGGGGGGGGGGGGGGGGGGGGGGGGGGGGGGGGGGGGGGGGGGGGGGGGGGGGGGGGGGGGGGGGGGGGGGGGGGGGGGGGGGGGGGGGGGGGGGGGGGGGGGGGGGGGGGGGGGGGGGGGGGGGGGGGGGGGGGGGGGGGGGGGGGGGGGGGGGGGGGGGGGGGGGGGGGGGGGGGGGGGGGGGGGGGGGGGGGGGGGGGGGGGGGGGGGGGGGGGGGGGGGGGGGGGGGGGGGGGGGGGGGGGGGGGGGGGGGGGGGGGGGGGGGGGGGGGGGGGGGGGGGGGGGGGGGGGGGGGGGGGGGGGGGGGGGGGGGGGGGGGGGGGGGGGGGGGGGGGGGGGGGGGGGGGGGGGGGGGGGGGGGGGGGGGGGGGGGGGGGGGGGGGGGGGGGGGGGGGGGGGGGGGGGGGGGGGGGGGGGGGGGGGGGGGGGGGGGGGGGGGGGGGGGGGGGGGGGGGGGGGGGGGGGGGGGGGGGGGGGGGGGGGGGGGGGGGGGGGGGGGGGGGGGGGGGGGGGGGGGGGGGGGGGGGGGGGGGGGGGGGGGGGGGGGGGGGGGGGGGGGGGGGGGGGGGGGGGGGGGGGGGGGGGGGGGGGGGGGGGGGGGGGGGGGGGGGGGGGGGGGGGGGGGGGGGGGGGGGGGGGGGGGGGGGGGGGGGGGGGGGGGGGGGGGGGGGGGGGGGGGGGGGGGGGGGGGGGGGGGGGGGGGGGGGGGGGGGGGGGGGGGGGGGGGGGGGGGGGGGGGGGGGGGGGGGGGGGGGGGGGGGGGGGGGGGGGGGGGGGGGGGGGGGGGGGGGGGGGGGGGGGGGGGGGGGGGGGGGGGGGGGGGGGGGGGGGGGGGGGGGGGGGGGGGGGGGGGGGGGGGGGGGGGGGGGGGGGGGGGGGGGGGGGGGGGGGGGGGGGGGGGGGGGGGGGGGGGGGGGGGGGGGGGGGGGGGGGGGGGGGGGGGGGGGGGGGGGGGGGGGGGGGGGGGGGGGGGGGGGGGGGGGGGGGGGGGGGGGGGGGGGGGGGGGGGGGGGGGGGGGGGGGGGGGGGGGGGGGGGGGGGGGGGGGGGGGGGGGGGGGGGGGGGGGGGGGGGGGGGGGGGGGGGGGGGGGGGGGGGGGGGGGGGGGGGGGGGGGGGGGGGGGGGGGGGGGGGGGGGGGGGGGGGGGGGGGGGGGGGGGGGGGGGGGGGGGGGGGGGGGGGGGGGGGGGGGGGGGGGGGGGGGGGGGGGGGGGGGGGGGGGGGGGGGGGGGGGGGGGGGGGGGGGGGGGGGGGGGGGGGGGGGGGGGGGGGGGGGGGGGGGGGGGGGGGGGGGGGGGGGGGGGGGGGGGGGGGGGGGGGGGGGGGGGGGGGGGGGGGGGGGGGGGGGGGGGGGGGGGGGGGGGGGGGGGGGGGGGGGGGGGGGGGGGGGGGGGGGGGGGGGGGGGGGGGGGGGGGGGGGGGGGGGGGGGGGGGGGGGGGGGGGGGGGGGGGGGGGGGGGGGGGGGGGGGGGGGGGGGGGGGGGGGGGGGGGGGGGGGGGGGGGGGGGGGGGGGGGGGGGGGGGGGGGGGGGGGGGGGGGGGGGGGGGGGGGGGGGGGGGGGGGGGGGGGGGGGGGGGGGGGGGGGGGGGGGGGGGGGGGGGGGGGGGGGGGGGGGGGGGGGGGGGGGGGGGGGGGGGGGGGGGGGGGGGGGGGGGGGGGGGGGGGGGGGGGGGGGGGGGGGGGGGGGGGGGGGGGGGGGGGGGGGGGGGGGGGGGGGGGGGGGGGGGGGGGGGGGGGGGGGGGGGGGGGGGGGGGGGGGGGGGGGGGGGGGGGGGGGGGGGGGGGGGGGGGGGGGGGGGGGGGGGGGGGGGGGGGGGGGGGGGGGGGGGGGGGGGGGGGGGGGGGGGGGGGGGGGGGGGGGGGGGGGGGGGGGGGGGGGGGGGGGGGGGGGGGGGGGGGGGGGGGGGGGGGGGGGGGGGGGGGGGGGGGGGGGGGGGGGGGGGGGGGGGGGGGGGGGGGGGGGGGGGGGGGGGGGGGGGGGGGGGGGGGGGGGGGGGGGGGGGGGGGGGGGGGGGGGGGGGGGGGGGGGGGGGGGGGGGGGGGGGGGGGGGGGGGGGGGGGGGGGGGGGGGGGGGGGGGGGGGGGGGGGGGGGGGGGGGGGGGGGGGGGGGGGGGGGGGGGGGGGGGGGGGGGGGGGGGGGGGGGGGGGGGGGGGGGGGGGGGGGGGGGGGGGGGGGGGGGGGGGGGGGGGGGGGGGGGGGGGGGGGGGGGGGGGGGGGGGGGGGGGGGGGGGGGGGGGGGGGGGGGGGGGGGGGGGGGGGGGGGGGGGGGGGGGGGGGGGGGGGGGGGGGGGGGGGGGGGGGGGGGGGGGGGGGGGGGGGGGGGGGGGGGGGGGGGGGGGGGGGGGGGGGGGGGGGGGGGGGGGGGGGGGGGGGGGGGGGGGGGGGGGGGGGGGGGGGGGGGGGGGGGGGGGGGGGGGGGGGGGGGGGGGGGGGGGGGGGGGGGGGGGGGGGGGGGGGGGGGGGGGGGGGGGGGGGGGGGGGGGGGGGGGGGGGGGGGGGGGGGGGGGGGGGGGGGGGGGGGGGGGGGGGGGGGGGGGGGGGGGGGGGGGGGGGGGGGGGGGGGGGGGGGGGGGGGGGGGGGGGGGGGGGGGGGGGGGGGGGGGGGGGGGGGGGGGGGGGGGGGGGGGGGGGGGGGGGGGGGGGGGGGGGGGGGGGGGGGGGGGGGGGGGGGGGGGGGGGGGGGGGGGGGGGGGGGGGGGGGGGGGGGGGGGGGGGGGGGGGGGGGGGGGGGGGGGGGGGGGGGGGGGGGGGGGGGGGGGGGGGGGGGGGGGGGGGGGGGGGGGGGGGGGGGGGGGGGGGGGGGGGGGGGGGGGGGGGGGGGGGGGGGGGGGGGGGGGGGGGGGGGGGGGGGGGGGGGGGGGGGGGGGGGGGGGGGGGGGGGGGGGGGGGGGGGGGGGGGGGGGGGGGGGGGGGGGGGGGGGGGGGGGGGGGGGGGGGGGGGGGGGGGGGGGGGGGGGGGGGGGGGGGGGGGGGGGGGGGGGGGGGGGGGGGGGGGGGGGGGGGGGGGGGGGGGGGGGGGGGGGGGGGGGGGGGGGGGGGGGGGGGGGGGGGGGGGGGGGGGGGGGGGGGGGGGGGGGGGGGGGGGGGGGGGGGGGGGGGGGGGGGGGGGGGGGGGGGGGGGGGGGGGGGGGGGGGGGGGGGGGGGGGGGGGGGGGGGGGGGGGGGGGGGGGGGGGGGGGGGGGGGGGGGGGGGGGGGGGGGGGGGGGGGGGGGGGGGGGGGGGGGGGGGGGGGGGGGGGGGGGGGGGGGGGGGGGGGGGGGGGGGGGGGGGGGGGGGGGGGGGGGGGGGGGGGGGGGGGGGGGGGGGGGGGGGGGGGGGGGGGGGGGGGGGGGGGGGGGGGGGGGGGGGGGGGGGGGGGGGGGGGGGGGGGGGGGGGGGGGGGGGGGGGGGGGGGGGGGGGGGGGGGGGGGGGGGGGGGGGGGGGGGGGGGGGGGGGGGGGGGGGGGGGGGGGGGGGGGGGGGGGGGGGGGGGGGGGGGGGGGGGGGGGGGGGGGGGGGGGGGGGGGGGGGGGGGGGGGGGGGGGGGGGGGGGGGGGGGGGGGGGGGGGGGGGGGGGGGGGGGGGGGGGGGGGGGGGGGGGGGGGGGGGGGGGGGGGGGGGGGGGGGGGGGGGGGGGGGGGGGGGGGGGGGGGGGGGGGGGGGGGGGGGGGGGGGGGGGGGGGGGGGGGGGGGGGGGGGGGGGGGGGGGGGGGGGGGGGGGGGGGGGGGGGGGGGGGGGGGGGGGGGGGGGGGGGGGGGGGGGGGGGGGGGGGGGGGGGGGGGGGGGGGGGGGGGGGGGGGGGGGGGGGGGGGGGGGGGGGGGGGGGGGGGGGGGGGGGGGGGGGGGGGGGGGGGGGGGGGGGGGGGGGGGGGGGGGGGGGGGGGGGGGGGGGGGGGGGGGGGGGGGGGGGGGGGGGGGGGGGGGGGGGGGGGGGGGGGGGGGGGGGGGGGGGGGGGGGGGGGGGGGGGGGGGGGGGGGGGGGGGGGGGGGGGGGGGGGGGGGGGGGGGGGGGGGGGGGGGGGGGGGGGGGGGGGGGGGGGGGGGGGGGGGGGGGGGGGGGGGGGGGGGGGGGGGGGGGGGGGGGGGGGGGGGGGGGGGGGGGGGGGGGGGGGGGGGGGGGGGGGGGGGGGGGGGGGGGGGGGGGGGGGGGGGGGGGGGGGGGGGGGGGGGGGGGGGGGGGGGGGGGGGGGGGGGGGGGGGGGGGGGGGGGGGGGGGGGGGGGGGGGGGGGGGGGGGGGGGGGGGGGGGGGGGGGGGGGGGGGGGGGGGGGGGGGGGGGGGGGGGGGGGGGGGGGGGGGGGGGGGGGGGGGGGGGGGGGGGGGGGGGGGGGGGGGGGGGGGGGGGGGGGGGGGGGGGGGGGGGGGGGGGGGGGGGGGGGGGGGGGGGGGGGGGGGGGGGGGGGGGGGGGGGGGGGGGGGGGGGGGGGGGGGGGGGGGGGGGGGGGGGGGGGGGGGGGGGGGGGGGGGGGGGGGGGGGGGGGGGGGGGGGGGGGGGGGGGGGGGGGGGGGGGGGGGGGGGGGGGGGGGGGGGGGGGGGGGGGGGGGGGGGGGGGGGGGGGGGGGGGGGGGGGGGGGGGGGGGGGGGGGGGGGGGGGGGGGGGGGGGGGGGGGGGGGGGGGGGGGGGGGGGGGGGGGGGGGGGGGGGGGGGGGGGGGGGGGGGGGGGGGGGGGGGGGGGGGGGGGGGGGGGGGGGGGGGGGGGGGGGGGGGGGGGGGGGGGGGGGGGGGGGGGGGGGGGGGGGGGGGGGGGGGGGGGGGGGGGGGGGGGGGGGGGGGGGGGGGGGGGGGGGGGGGGGGGGGGGGGGGGGGGGGGGGGGGGGGGGGGGGGGGGGGGGGGGGGGGGGGGGGGGGGGGGGGGGGGGGGGGGGGGGGGGGGGGGGGGGGGGGGGGGGGGGGGGGGGGGGGGGGGGGGGGGGGGGGGGGGGGGGGGGGGGGGGGGGGGGGGGGGGGGGGGGGGGGGGGGGGGGGGGGGGGGGGGGGGGGGGGGGGGGGGGGGGGGGGGGGGGGGGGGGGGGGGGGGGGGGGGGGGGGGGGGGGGGGGGGGGGGGGGGGGGGGGGGGGGGGGGGGGGGGGGGGGGGGGGGGGGGGGGGGGGGGGGGGGGGGGGGGGGGGGGGGGGGGGGGGGGGGGGGGGGGGGGGGGGGGGGGGGGGGGGGGGGGGGGGGGGGGGGGGGGGGGGGGGGGGGGGGGGGGGGGGGGGGGGGGGGGGGGGGGGGGGGGGGGGGGGGGGGGGGGGGGGGGGGGGGGGGGGGGGGGGGGGGGGGGGGGGGGGGGGGGGGGGGGGGGGGGGGGGGGGGGGGGGGGGGGGGGGGGGGGGGGGGGGGGGGGGGGGGGGGGGGGGGGGGGGGGGGGGGGGGGGGGGGGGGGGGGGGGGGGGGGGGGGGGGGGGGGGGGGGGGGGGGGGGGGGGGGGGGGGGGGGGGGGGGGGGGGGGGGGGGGGGGGGGGGGGGGGGGGGGGGGGGGGGGGGGGGGGGGGGGGGGGGGGGGGGGGGGGGGGGGGGGGGGGGGGGGGGGGGGGGGGGGGGGGGGGGGGGGGGGGGGGGGGGGGGGGGGGGGGGGGGGGGGGGGGGGGGGGGGGGGGGGGGGGGGGGGGGGGGGGGGGGGGGGGGGGGGGGGGGGGGGGGGGGGGGGGGGGGGGGGGGGGGGGGGGGGGGGGGGGGGGGGGGGGGGGGGGGGGGGGGGGGGGGGGGGGGGGGGGGGGGGGGGGGGGGGGGGGGGGGGGGGGGGGGGGGGGGGGGGGGGGGGGGGGGGGGGGGGGGGGGGGGGGGGGGGGGGGGGGGGGGGGGGGGGGGGGGGGGGGGGGGGGGGGGGGGGGGGGGGGGGGGGGGGGGGGGGGGGGGGGGGGGGGGGGGGGGGGGGGGGGGGGGGGGGGGGGGGGGGGGGGGGGGGGGGGGGGGGGGGGGGGGGGGGGGGGGGGGGGGGGGGGGGGGGGGGGGGGGGGGGGGGGGGGGGGGGGGGGGGGGGGGGGGGGGGGGGGGGGGGGGGGGGGGGGGGGGGGGGGGGGGGGGGGGGGGGGGGGGGGGGGGGGGGGGGGGGGGGGGGGGGGGGGGGGGGGGGGGGGGGGGGGGGGGGGGGGGGGGGGGGGGGGGGGGGGGGGGGGGGGGGGGGGGGGGGGGGGGACCAAGCAGTTTGCGCCTTCAAAGAGGGCGTTCGATACAGAGAGCTCAACCTGAAATTCGGTCAGTCAGGAGACATGTCTCTGGCCCGAATGATGGAAATAGCTACTCGGTACGCTAACGGAAAGAGGAGGACCGACTCCGCTGTGGCAAGAACAAACCAGTCGCCCAAGACACCGGAGGAGGAAATTCCAGTTGGAAGCAGAAACGCAAGGCTGAAGCTGCGGATCCTGCTCAAGTCGTAGTTTTGAATCAAGGGAAGTTCAAGGGAAAACCTAAAGGGCCATGGATACCCAAAAAAGTGAAAGATCAAGCGGGAAACGATGTCCTTGATTTTCCGTGTCAAATACATACCAAAAAAGATGAAGAGGGTAACTTGATTCTGCTGAAGCATACCACTCGACAGTGTCGACTCCAGATATAGAGCTTCCGAGAGGGTCAGCCCAGTGAAAAGGAGAAGGAATCTGATAAGGAAGAGGATAAAGAGGAAGATGATGGTTACCCCAATGTCAATGCAACTTTAGTGATTTTTGGTGACATCGAGAGCAAAAGTCAGTGGAAAGTTATCAATAGAGAAGTGAACATGGTTGCTCCGGCAACTACGACGTATTTGAAGTGGTCAAAAACTCCCATTACATTCGACTAGTCCAATCATCCAGCGCATGTTGCTACCCCCCGGCAAGCGTTGGTGGTCGACCCAATCGTTGGGGGCACCTGACTGACCAAGGTTCTGATGGATGGTGGCAGTGGTTTGAACATTCTGTATGCTGAGACCCTCCCAGGGATGGGCATCCCGATGTCCAAGCTTAGTGAGAGCAACATGCGATTCCACGGAGTCATCCCAAGAAAGAAAGCAGATTCACTCAGTCAGATCACTCTTGATATGGTTTTCGGTGATTCAAAGAATAACCGCAAGGAAAAGTTGACGTTTGAGGTGGTGAATTTTCATAGTGCCTACCATGCTATTCTGGGCAGGCCCGCATATGCCCATTTCATGGCTCGACCATGTTACGTATACCTCAAGTTGAAGATGCCTGGCCCCAGAGGCATGATCTCAGTCACAGGAAATTGACAAAAGGCAGAAGAGTGCCTCCAGAAGGGCTCAAAGATTGCCGATGAACAGATGGCAGAATACAACAAGAATGTAGATCTGAGTGATTTGTTGCGAGCCAAGAAGCCTGCTTCAGAGTCCGCATTTCAGTCGGCCGGTGAAACAAAGCCTGTTCATATTCACCCGACTGATCCCAATGCTACTCTGACCCACATCTCAACAACACTCGACAGCAAATAGGAAGAAGCGCTCATCCAGTTCCTCCATGAGAACTGGGACATCTTCGCATGGAAACCATCTGACATGCCTGGTGTACCCAGGGGACTGGCTGAGCATCATTTGCGCGTCGACCCAAAAGTAAAACCTGTCAAGGAACATCTCCGTCGGTCCACCGTGGAGAAGAGGAAGGCCATTGGTGAAGAGGTAGCTTGGCTTCTGGCAGCTGAGTTCATCCGCGAGATATACCACTCCGAGTGGCTCGCCAATGTTGTCATGGTCCCCAAGAAAGATGATTCACTTCGTATGTGTATCAATTTCAAGCACATCAATTGGGCCTACCCGAAAGATCACTTCCCTCTCCCCCGCATCGACCAGATCATCAACTCAACTGTGGGATGTGAGCGTTTGTCCTTTTTGGATGCATATTCCGGGTACCATCAGATCCGACTGTATGGACCCGAGGAAATAAAAACAGCCTTAATCACCCCATTCGGGTGTTTTTGCTTTGTTACCATGCCCTTTGGACTTAAGAATGCTGGCGCCATGTTCATGCGCATGATTCAGAAGTGCCTGCTCACTCAAATCAGTCGAAACGTGGAAGCATACATGGATGATATCGTGGTCAAGTTACACAAAGGTTCCGACCTGCTGACCGACCTCGCGGAAACATTTGCCAACTTAAGAAGATATGATATCAAGCTCAATCCATCAAAATGCACATTCGGAGTCCAAGGCGGAAAATTACTCGGTTTTCTCGTTTCTGAATGAGGAATCGATGCAAACCCAGAAAAGATTGGAGCGATTCTCCGAATGAAACACCCTGTGCGTGTGCATGATGTTTAGAAGCTTACTGGTTGTTTGGCTGCACTGAGTCAATTCATCTCTCGTCTCGGTGAAAAGGCATTGCCTCTTTACCAACCGATGAAGAAGTCTGACAAGTTTGAGTGGACTCCTGAAGCTGAAGCAGCATTTGTAGATCTCAAAGCCCCGCTTTCCACCCAGCCGGTGCTTGCTGCCCCAGTCAGGAAAGAGCCTCTACTGCTATATATCGAGCCACTGGACAAGTTGTCAGCACAGTGCTCACAGTCGAGCAGGAGGAACAAGGCAAAGCGTATAAAGTTTAGCGCCCAGTTTACTATATCTCTGAAGTCTTCACTCCGTCCAAGCAAAGGTATCCGCATTACCAGAAGCTTGTCTACGGGATTTATCTGACCACGAAGAAAGTTGCACATTACTTCGCAGACCACTCAATTTCAGTCATCAGTGATGCTCCGTTATCAGAAATCTTGAACAATCGAGATGCAACCGGTCGAGTGGCCAAATGGGCGATTGAACTCCTCCCTTTGGATATCAAGTTCGAAGCAAAAAAGGCGATCAAGTCTCAGGCAATAGCAGATTTCCTGGCCGAGTGGATTGAACATTAGCAACCGACTCCGATTCACTCGGAACATTGGACTATGTTCTTTGATGGGTCCAAGATGTTGAATGGTTCTGGTGCTGGAGAGGTCCTGGTATCCCCAAGAGGTGACAAGCTCAGTTATGTCCTCCAGATTCACTTTGATTCTTCAAACAATGAAGCTGAGTATGAGGCACTTATGTATGGGTTGCGTATGGCCATCTCACTCGGCGTACGTCGCCTGATAGTTTAAGGCGACTCATACTTGGTGGTCAATCAGGTGTTGAAGGAATGGGATATCAGGAGCCTAGCTATGAATGTGATATCAGGAGCCTAGATCTTGAGGGGTTAGAGCTCCACCACATACCCCAAATCAAGAATCAAGCTGCCGATGATCTAGCGACGATAGGTTCCACTCGGAAACCTATCCCCAGTAATTTGTTCTTGGAGCATCTCCACACCCCATCAGTTCAAGAAGATCCTTTTATAGAGGAGCCCCCACAACCGGTAAGCTCAACTAATCCGACTGAAGTTGAAATCCCAGCTGTAGTCGACTTGATCATGGTGGTCTTAGTAATCACCCCCGACTGGACGGTGCCATATATTGCATATATGCTCAGGCAGGAGCTTCCAGAGGATGAAAATGAGGCCCGCCGGATCATCCGCAGATCCAAAGCCATCACGGTGATAAGTGGGCAGCTTTATAGAGAAAGTGTTACCAGAGTAGCTCAGCATTGCATATCTCCAGAAGAAGGTTGACTGATCTTAAATGAGATTCACTCGGGGATCTGTGGTCACCACGCGTCTTGTCGGACCATCGTCGCCAAAGCATACCGAGCTGGATTTTACTGGCTGCATGTGAATGAGATGGTTAAAGATATAGTCGACAAGTGCGAAGGCTACCAGTTTTACTCAAACATGTCTCACAAGCCTGCATCTGCCTTGAAGACTATTCCACTGATCTGGCCATTTGCAGTTTGGGGACTGGACATGGTTGGACCTTTCAAGACCGGCAGAAGTGGCTTCACTCATTTGCTCGTAACAGTCGACAAGTTCACCAAATGGATCGAAGCCAAGCCTATCAAGAATCTCGACTCAAGAACTGCCATTAGTTTCATCAGAGAGCTGCTATTCAGATATGGAGTCCCTCACAGCATTATCACAGCTAACGGCTTCAACTTTGATTCTGATGAGTTCAGAGCATTTTGCGCGTCTCAAGGCACTCGGGTCGATTACGCATCTGTTGTGCACCCGCAGTCGAATGGGTAGGCGGAAAGAGCAAATGGCTTGATCCTTCAAGGGCTGAAACCCCGATTGATGCGCGATCTCAAGCTTGTTGCTGGAGCTTGGGTGACTGAGTTACCATCTGTCCTATGGGGACTAAGGACAACCCCCAATCGGTCAACTGATCGAACCCCTTTCTTCATGGTGTATATATGGTGCTGAAGCTGTACTTCCGAGTGACTTGCTGCACAACACCCCCCGAGTGGAACTCTTCTCAGAAGCTGAAGCAGAATAGGCATGCCAAGACGCAGTTGATCTCCTAGAGGAAGAACGAGAGATGGTTCTGATCCGGTCGACCATTTATCAACAAGACCTGCGTCGGTTCCATGCACGAAATGTCAGAGGCCGAGCATTTCAGGAAGGAGACCTTGTGCTCCGAGTGCACCAGAAAGGGCCTCAGAAGCTTGCTCCGGCTTGGGAAGGGCCCTTCATCATCACCAAGGTGCTCCACAATGGGGCGTATCATCTCTACAACGTAGCCAAGAAAGAATACGAGCCACGCTCATGGAATGCGGATCTGCTCTGCCGTTTTTATACCTAAACACTCGGATCGACGAGTTGTAATAAGAATCCTTCAGTTTGCTTACCAAAGACATGGTTTTTGCAGTATCTTAATGATTGCTATCGCATAAGCATATGATTTCAAATTCCCCAAGTGGGTGGCTTAGCCACGAACCCGATTCTTCTAAGTTTTAAAAAACACTCTGAGTGAAGAGCAACCCTCTCACTCGGGGGCTTAGCTGCGATCCCGTACTCGACTAAGTTACAAAACCTACTCCGAGTGAAGAGCAACCCTCTCACTCAGGGGCTTAGCTGCAATCATGTAGTCACCTAAGTTACAAAACATACTCTGAGTGAAGAGGAACCCTCTCACTCGGGGGCTTAGCTGCGATCCCGTACTCGCCTAAGTTACAAAACATACTCCGAGTGAACAGCAACCCTCTCACTCGGGGGCTTAGCTGCGATCCCGTACTCGCCTAGGTTACAAAACATACTCTGAGTGAAGAGCAACCCTCTCACTCGGGGGCTTAGCTGCGGTCCCGTACTCGCCTATGTTACAAAACATACTCCAAGTGAAGAGCAACCCTCTCACTCGGGGGCTTAGCTGCGATCCCGTACTCGCCTAAGTTACAAAACACACTCCGAGTGAAGAAGCAACCATCTCACTCAGGGGCTTAGCTGCGATCCCGCACTCGCCTAAGTTACAAAACATACTCCGAGTGAAGAGCAACCCTCTTACTCGGGGGCTTAGCTACGATCCCGTACTCGCCTAAGTTACAAAACATACTCCGAGTGAAGAGCAACTCTCTCACTCGGGGGCTTAGCTGCGGTCCCGTACTCGCCTGAGTTACAAAACATACTCCGAGTGAAGAGCAACCCTCTCACTCGGGGGCTTAGCTGCGGTCCCGTACTCGCCTAAGTAACAAAACATACTCCGAGTGAAGAGCAACCCTCTCACTCGGGGGCTTAGCTGCAATGCCGTAGTCGCCTAAGATACAAAACATACTCCGAGTGAAGAGCAACCTTCTCACTAGGGGGCTTAGCCGCGAACCTGATTCGCCTAAGTTACAAAACATACTCCGAGTGAAGAGCAACCCTCTCACTCGGGGGCTTAGCTGCAATCCCGTACTCACCTAAGTTACAAAACATACTCCGAGTGAAGTGCAACCCTCTCACTCGGGGGCTTAGCTGCAATCCCGTACTCGCCTAAGTTACAAAACATACTCCGAGTGAAGTGCAACCCTCTCACTCGGTGGCTTAGCTGCGATCCCGTACTCGCCTAAGTTACAAAACATACTCCGGGTGAAGAGCAACCCTCTCACTCAGGGGCTTAGCTGCGGTCCCGTACTCGCCTAAGTTACAAAACATACTCCGGGTGAAGAGCAACCCTCTCACTCGGGGGCTTAGCTGCGCTCCCGTACTCGCCTAAGTTACAAAACAAACTCCGAGTGAAGAAGCAACCCTCTCACTCGGGGGCTTAGCTACGATCCCGTACTCGCCTAAGTTCCAAAACATACTCTGAGTGAAGAGCAACCCTCTCACTCGGGGGCTTAGCTACGATCCCGTACTCGCCTAAGTTACAAAAAATACTGCGAGCTAAGAGCAACCCTCTCACTCGGGGGCTTAGCTGCGGTCCCGTACTCGCCTAAGTTACAAAACATACTCCGAGTGAAGAGCAACCCTCTCACTCGGGGGCTTAGCTGCGATCTCATACTCGCCTAAGTTACAAAACATGCTCCGAGTGAAGAGCAACCCTCTCACTCGGGGCCTTAGCTGCGATCCCGTCCTCGCCTAAGTTACAAAACATACTCTGAGTGAAGAGCAACCTTCTCACTCGGGGGCTTAGCCGCGAACCTCATTCGCGTAAGTTACAAAACATACTCCGAGTGAGGAGCAACCCTCTCACTCGGGGGCTTAGCTCTGATCCTATACTCCCCTAATTTACATAACATACTCCGAGTGAAGAGTAACCCTCTCACTCGGGGGCTTAGCTGTGATCCCGTACTCGCCTAAGTTACAAAACATACTCCGAGTGAAGAGCAACCCTCTCACTCGGAAACTTGGTCGCGCACTCTGAGTTGTGCCACAAGTACAACGTATGGCTACACTATGAGCTATGCCACATGTACAACGTATGGTTGCACTCTGAGCTGCGCCACAAGTACAACGTATGGTTGCACTCTGAGCTCCACCACAAGTACAATGCATGGCTACACTTTGAGATGCCCCACAAATATAATGTATGGTTGCACTCCGAGCTGTGCCACAAGTAAAACATCTTGTTGCACTCTGAGCTGCGCCACAAGTACAACGTCTATCCGAGTGGAGAGAAATCCTCTCACTCGGAGACTCAGCTGCGATCCTAGATTTGCCTAAGTCAAAAAATCAGAAAGCAATACAGACAAAGCAACAACATCCAAATAAAGCAACCAAGTTCGGATAAATCCATGAAGGTTCAGAACCACCAGCAGAAGTACTCGGGCGTCAAACCTGAAAGAGTTTAACGATTACAAAATCACTTGGCATTCCGAGGCAAATAAGGTTAAGCTATGAAGTTTTTCACTCGGTGGGAGGAGGACTTGCTGGCTCAACAAAACTATCCAGGTCTGTAATACGGGTAGCTGCATCAATTTAGGTCTCCATGAAAGATTGGAATTGAAGCTTCTTTGTGTTGGCAACTTTAAGAGCCGCCAGCTTCTCTTCCTTGCAATGAACACGGACCAGAGACAGAGCCACCTCAGCACCGCAACGAGCAGAAGACTTCTTCCACGCCTGCGTCCGGTCAGGGATGTGATTGAGTCGAGTCATCAGAGACTCGAAATCATTCTGGAACATCGCACCTGGTTAGAGCTCCGTTTTGATCCGTGATAGTGCCACTTTAGGTCGAGCAAGATAGTCCAAAACCCTGGCGAGGCAGGATTCCAATCGTAGCACATTCATGGCAGCTTCATCCTTGACGGGAGAATTGATAGGGTCCAAACCTATCTCAATCCACCCGGTTTCTTCCTCGAAGTTTTGGCAGAATTCTGCACACAAAAAAAAGGTGTTGAGGAGACGGTAACGTAATGGGAAAGTTGTTTGCAGCCAGTCGGATAAAGAATGATACCTTCAAGCATGAGGAACATCTTCTTGGCAAGACCTCCTAGATAAGTTTCCAGTTCGTCTCTCTTCCGAGTAAGAACATCAACTTTGTCTACCAAGGCCACCTTCTCCTCCTTCAACTGCACGACCTCCTTCTTCGCTTCATCAACATCATTTTTTAACTTGGCGTTCTCTTTCTTCCAACTTGCCGACTGAAGCCAGCTTCTTGTCAGCGAGTTCAGTTTTCTCCCGCGCCGTCTTCTGAGCCGCTGCAAGGTCAAGATCCTTCTGCTCCAGGGCCTACTTCATTTTGTATAAAGAAATAACATTCTTCAGACGAGCTTGGAGTTGACGGTTTTCACAACGCACATCTGTTCGAGTGGAATCACTCGTTTTAAGGGTTGAAAGGAAAGGATGGCAAGGCGAACAATTGACAAATGGTTACCTCCCATGGCAGCTGCTTCATCTTTGGCCTTCTGCAGGTTCTCCTTGGCCAGCTCCAGGTCGAGATTGAGCTGGATCTGCTTCCTCTCCAAATTAGCAAACTTGGTTCCAAGCTCACAAGATTTCTGCAGTAAACAACAAGACAAGTCTATCGACAAAAACAAGGATCAGTCACTTCCGAGTGATAAGATGAAAGGTCAGATTATTATGACAAAAAGAGTTCTAAGACTACCGCCGAATCAAACATTCAACAGCAGTCTCGGGGACTACACCTAGTGGGTGCACTTGGCGTGCCCCCACTGGTTCGGTTTCCCACTCGACATGGTCCGCCCAGCGCGAGTGGAAGGAGCAAAAGAAAAAAACACAACGACAACAACATCTATTCTCAGACCACCGCCGACTGCCCGCAGTCGACCGCGGTCTCGCGGACTACACCCAGTGGGTGCACTTAGCGTGCCCCCACTGGTTCAGGTCCCACTCAGCACGACCTGTCTAGACCGAGGGGAAGTTCTACAAATAAACACTTCGCAAAGACCCCTGCTGAATCAAACATTCGACGGCGGTCTCAGGGACTACACCCAGTGGATGCACTCAGCATGCCCCCACTGGTTCAAGAGTACACTCGACACGACCTAGTCGACTCAAGTGAAAGAGCTACACAACAAAAGTTAAAACACCCAGTGGGTGAGCGGATGCAAGGCGCAGACTCATGATAGATGCACATTAAAGGTTCCAAAATGCTCATCCACGGACATCTTACGAATAATAAAGTAGCAGTTGTCAAGTAGCTTATCCTAATAGAGCAAAGATCAAGCTGAAAGCCAATCGGAAATCAACTTACAATCCCACTTACTCGAACGTTTGTTTGAAGGGCAGAGCTAGCATCATAGGAAGGCTTGCTGGTTTCGTACACCACCTTCATTCGGTCCACCATTAGGCCTTCTTGGATCATGGCTTCCTTAGCAGCGCCTACCTGGTCCTCCGGGACATGATGAGCAACAAAAAGTGGAGTTGGTGGAATAGTCGAGGTAGCCGAAGGAACTGAAGCCTGAAGTTGCAAAGTTGGAGCAGGGGCTTGAGCAGTCGACGCCGAAGGCTGGTCAGTCGACAAAGGGTCAGAAAAAGAAACAGAAGTCCGAACTGGATCACCAAGTTGCTGAAGGACTGGTTCTGATGTTGATGTCGAGTGAGATACTTTGCTGGCAGACACCTTTTTGCTCGAAGTCCTGCCTCTTCTTCTTGTGTTCCTTTGTGGTACTTCTTCATGGTCATCATCGTCCGGAAGTTCAATAACATTTGGTGGCACTACAATACAACTCGACCGTGAGAATTCAGTCGACCATCAGAACGATTGGCAAAATAAGAGCATGGTTGTGAAGCTGTACCTACCCGAGAAGTGGTCGCATCTATGTTTTCCGCGTCATCCTGCTCCTTGTCAATGTCCATGGACGTCCCAGAAGTAGCAGCATTGAAAGTTCCCAATTTCACTCGATCAAAGAAGGAAAGAAGTTCCCAATCAAAACAAAAACAGAGAGAAGAAACACTTACGCAGAAGCAACAGGAACATCCACCTTGATCTTTGGCAGGACCTTCCGGGGCTTCGGTGGCACAACCTTGGGCTGCTTCGCGGCCTTCTCTGACGGCTTAGGAGTAGACGTCCGAGTTTGCTTTAGGAACCTGTGTACTTGGTGGGGCTGCTTTGCCACGCTCACCCGCTGGATCATGCGAGTCGCTCAGAGCAGGGCGGCGAGTCGACCTCCTCACTACTACCGGAATCTTTGAAGTCTTCATCACTTTCATCTTCAGATTGCCAGTCGGTGCTTCCGCCCTTGCTCTCCCCTCCCTCCTGAAGTTGTTCCCCGTTTGGTATCGAGTACATCTTGGTGTAAATGTACAAGGCGCAAGTCAAAAAAAATCAGTCAGATTCAAGAGCAATTGCAAATCGAAGAGAGAAAACACTCGGTATTTTGAGCCTGACCTCTTCTGCCTCATGCTCAGCATCGAATGGCAGAACCCTCCTGGACCCCCTGGGTTATCCTTGTTCCCAGTTATGCTTCGCAGCCACTGAGCGACCGTCTTGTCGGCGACCTCCTCTAGGTGGACCCGAGTAGTGTCGTGAGTGCCCGAGTACATCCACGTCGGGTGGTCACGGGCTTGGAGAGGCTGGATGCATCGACTGAGGAACACCTCCGGCAGATCCATGCCAGCCACACCCTCCCGATCTAACTTGACAACCTGGTCGACTAAAAGTGAAACCTCGCCTTTCTCCTCTGGGGTCACGGTCAGTGAAGAAGGTTGGCGGAGTCGCTCCATAGTAAAACGGGGGAGACCGGTCGACTGGCCAGGAGTCGGGATGTCCTTGCAGTAGAACCAGGTCGACTACCATCCTCGGACTGACTCGGGGAGGGTTATGGAAGGGAAAGTACTTCTACCCCTAGTATGAATCCCCAAACCCCCGCACATTTGGCTCACGTGCGTCTTTTCATCAGTCGGATTTGGTTTCTTCACCGTTTGAGAACGGCAAGTGAAGATGTGTTTGAAGAGACCCCAGTGAGGTTGGCAACCCAAGAAGTTTTCGCACAATGAGATATATGCAGCAAGATATGTGATTGTGTTTGGGGGGAAATGGTGAATTTGGGCACCGAAAAAGTTCAATAAACCCCTAAAGAACGGATGCGGGGGAAGAGAAAGACCTCGGTCGACATGGGTGGTGCGGAGGGCACGCTCACCCTTGCGCGGCTGAGGCTCAGATTCCCCCTCCAGCAACCTCGAAGATCCAACAGCAATCATGCCGTCCTTAGCGACCTTCTCCAAATCTTCTCGCTCGATGGTGGAGCGAATTCAGTCCCCCTGGATCCAGCTAGGCGGCAGACCAGACCGCGACGCCGTCCCCCGAGCCGTCTTCTTGCCTTTCGCTGCCGCTGTCGCCTTCTTTGCGCGCTCCAAGGCTGCCGTCTTGTCCTTCACCATGGAGGCGGAATGCGCACGGGCCGAGCGGAGGCGACGAGAGCAGAGGAAGGTGCGGTGAATAAGCAGAGGAAGAAGGGATTGAATGAGGCGTACTGTAAATCGCATCGGCCTCGACGCCTTCTATGGGCATGCTTCCGAGTGGCTGGCCCGTGGACCCGAGAAATCCTGTCATATCCCGTAATAGTCGCTCACCCGATACGTGGCAAAAAAGGTGGCACCGAGATCGAGGCACCCCTGTCTACTCGCTCTGATTACTACGGCATGCTCCGTCCCGCGCGCTTCTCCAAAATTTCGAATCCCGTGAGATCCGGGAACCGCAGAGCAACCAATCGCGCCGAAGATTTCGCACTATAACACACTCAAATACTATCAACGTAATTTCACTCGGCGACCTCTGAATCGACCAAGGCGACTGAAACGAGGTTGAAACTTCAGCATGACTCCCAGACTCCAGTAAAACTGCCTCCGAAGCATGGAATCGAGTCGGAACCAACTTCAACTCTTTCTTCACTCGGACCTCAATCCATTCAGGGGCTAATGATAATGACATGTACCTAGGGTAGGGCCATAGGCCTGACCTAGGCGTCCTACCCAAGGACACTGCCCTAAAGTCAAGAACATTCAAAGAACAACAGAAGATACCGACTGAAATCACATTGGAGTGCAATCCACTCGACCAGTTATGCCACTCGGATATCCCAATTCCACTCGACCAAGATAGAGTCACTCGACCATACGAAGAATCACTCGGAGTACAGAAGACGTAAAGCCACCCCAGGATGGCAACGGTCAGGCATTCACTTCGTAGTCTTTAAGGTCATTTATAGTCCTTTATAACTAGCATTACCAGTAATGCCCTGTCTTAACGTACATTGAACCCTGTGTAACTGAGGGCTGGATGGGTCCGGCGCACTCTATAAAAGCCACCCCCTCCTCTGGCATAAGGGTTCGCACCCCCTGTAACTTTCACGCATAATCTAGTCGACAAAGCCTCCGGGCACCGAGACGTAGGGCTATTACTTCCTCCGAGAAGGGCCTAAACTCGTCAACCTTGCGTGCACAACCTCGCCGTAGCTAGGGCCTTGCCTCCTCCTACGTACCCCCTATTCTTACTGTCAGACTTGCTCCCACGACAGCCGGCCCGCCCTGGGCCGCATCGCCCCGCTCCATCGCTCCTGCGTCGCCGCAGCCGAGCGCGCCGCCGCCCGCCAGCGCCCCATGGTGCCTCGCCGCTCCACCGCCTGCGCCGCATCACCGCCTCACCGCCCGCACCCTGCGCCACCTCGTCTCCGGCTCGGGACCGCGACCCCGCGCCACCTCCGCCGCCTCGCCGGCCACTGCCCCTCGCCGAAGTCCCTACCCGACCGGATCTGGTCAGGTGGGCCAGATCCACCACCTCCGTCATCCAAACGCCATCGCCTCATCCCGCACCGCGCCATCCCGCACCACTCCGTCCACGTCTTCGCGAGGTTAATTTCGCCTAAGTCCCAGATTTTCCAACGATATGTGCACTTGTTTGACCTAGCGTAACTCCGTGCTCGTTGCTCCGACTTGCGCATATGATATCTCGAATTGTTTGCCTCTGAGTGCTCTAGGCGATGGTGTAGTTTGCATGCATGTTACTGGTGATCTTGATGCCATAATCCTCATCCCAAAAGTGCTAAATGATATAATCTGCTGAAAACTGTTGTAACTTTCCTATTTGTCTTTTTCATAGCTTTTTGTGTGAGTTTCTTTTGAGCATCATGCCAACCTATTTTAGGAGAATATTCATGCCATCTATACAGTTGCGCAATCCATGTATTTTTTACGTGCTCTGTGGTGATTATCACAAGCCTGCAAAGTAGGGTACTTGCTGTTGCTAATTTCAGTCTGAACCTGCTATATTATGTTGCCATGTTAAATTGATGCCAGTAGCAAATCGATGCTTAATCTGGAGATGCTTATTAAGGATTTTTCGTAGATCGTGTTATGCTCTAACCGTCCTTGCCCTTGTTTGCAATTATTGCCTACTGTAGCTTATCATTACCGTGCCCTAAATTTGCTAAATAATGTTTCTGTTAGTCTGTTATCAGTAAGTTCAGTTTTTTCATGTGAATAGCTAGTGTTCTATGCATCCTATGACCATGTTCTTGCCTTCAGTATCTGCACAAATATGCCTTCTCAATGTTGGTTACATTTTCTTGCCATTATATGCCTTATGTTGAGTTAACCAAACTTTCAAACATGTCTACTTGTCGCTGTTTCTGCCATGTTCAGTAAATTACACCAAGTCTGTTATCATTTACAATCTTTCCATGATGTTTTAAACATGTTATACTGGTATTTAGCACTAGCTCAGTGATCATGTTTTGTAGTGCTTGATGCGTAAATGCTTTCCATGCCCTTTGATGCCATGAAACTTTCCTGTAGGATATACTTTTGTTGTCTCAAAGTATGCATCATGAATATGTTTTCAGCCTTGCTCCGTTTTTCACCAAGTCTGAGAATCTGTTATACTTGCAATCTTGTCTTGATGAATGCCATTTATCTAGGGGTTATATGGAGATGCTTAGTAATCATGTTTTGCCATGTTTAACCTATACTTTTATGCCATGCTTTTGGTTGCTAGGATCTTGCACTTTAGCATCAACGTTTCATGCCTCCAACATGTCAACATGTTATTTCTGCTCACATGTATGCCCTGTTTTTCACTAAGTCCTAATCTGTGTTATAAAGTTGCTTTTTGCATTGATCATATTGGTTTAATCTGTACTTGTAGTACATATCAAGTTTGTGCTCATATGATTCCTGTAGCATGTTGTTTTGATGATTGCAAAGTGCCTAGTTGCTATTTGGGACAGATTGTGTTTGATACTTATTTCGTGTGTATGTGTTGATCCGTTGCTCCGTTTTGGTCATGCTCTATATGAAGCTTGCTTGGTTTTGCATGCAGTTTCATTATGCCATGTTGTATCCATGTTTTGGAGAGTTTGTGATTGCGTTTTGCTTGCATTTGCATCAATGCCATGTTTAACTTGTTTTGCTCATATCTTCTAGGCCGTAGCTCCGAATTAAATGAACTTTATATTTAACTTGACTAGAAAGACGCGTAGATCATCTTGGTGCACTTTAACTTGATGTTTAAGAACTTTAGCTTAATGTTTTTTTAGAACAGTACCAATTTCAAAATTTGCATATGGGGAGTTTTCGGAAGTGTTATGTGTTGATTCCGGCCTTATTTAAACTTGCTTTGATGTGGGGTTCTTTTATGCATCATCTCTTGCCATGAGTAGTATCATATAGCATTGTCACGCACCATACTTGGTTGAGCATCATGTCATGTTATGTGTTGTGTGTTTACCATGTTGTTTGCCTCTTTCCGGTTGTGCTTCTTCTTGATAGTTCCTGTTTCATTGCGATCATGAGGATTCAGTCGACTACGCTTGGTTCGTCTACGCCCGTTCGTCTTCTTCATGAACTCGATCTTCTTCCTAGCAGGATTTCAGGCAAGATGACCGTCACCTTGGATCTCACTACTATCTTTGCTATGCTAGTTGTCTTGATGCTATCGCTATGTCGCGCTACCAACGACTTATTTATCAAGCCTCCCAAATTGCCATGATAGCCTCTAACCTTTTTCACCATCCTAGCAAACCGTTGTTTGGCTATGTTACCGCTTTGCTCAGCCCCTCTTATAGCGTTGCTAGTTATAGGTGCGGTTACAGGTTGTTCCATGTTGGGACATGGATATCTTGGGATATCACAATATCTCTCATTTAATTAATGCACATATATACTTGGTAAAGGATGGAAGGCTTGGCCTTTTGCCTGGTGTTTTGTTCCACTCTTGCCGCCCTAGTTTTTGTCATACCGGTGTTATGTTCCTTGATTTTGCATCCCTAACATGGTGAGGGTTTACGGGCCCCTCTTGATAGTTCACTTTGAATAAAACTCTTCCACCAAGGCCCAACATTGGTTTTAACATTTGCCAACATAAAAATATTGAACTAAATAATTAATTGGCATAGGGTGTCATGAACCCGAGGATTCTTTATTCCACATAAACAGGGGGTGCCAGTGCTGATGGTGTTGGTCCCAAACGGGCAGCCTGCGGAGCCACCACGGGGAAACTCGACCACCGCCAGCCGTTGCCGGCATGCAGCAGCAGCCATCAGGACCCCTCGTCGTCTTCCTCTCCCTTCCTTCCTCCATTTTGCTTTTCTCCTCCTATCACATCTCGATCTCTCTCGTTCATTTTCTTCTCTGCCAGGGAACGAACGGAGTTCGCCCGAAGCGCTATCGCCGCCAAGTCCACCTCGTGTGCCTCCCCTGCATCACGCCCCGTTGCCAGGACCTCACACCAACTCCGCCTTCGTCCTCTACTTCCTCCGCCCCAGGATCTGGTCGCCCTCGCCTTCGCCGCTGCTGCGCCAAGTTCCCCTGCCTCGCCGGCCTACCCTGCGACCTCCTCGCCTCCTCTGCGTCTCCCTGCCGTCGTCTCTGGCGAACTGCCGTAGGCCGCCCGCCAAAGCCGCAGGAGCAGCGTCGCCACTGCTTTGCTCTTGCATCGCTCGCCGAGCCCCGCTGGAAGCCACACGCGAGCCCGCGTTGACTCCGTCCATGTGGCTCCCATTCTCCAGCAGCCGCACGCCGCACATCGCAAGTCCTAGCGGCCTTGTTCGCCTCTGCGCCGTGCCCTGCTACCGCTCCTGGCCCAGTGGCCCTCTGGTGAACCTCCAGCGCTCAGATCAGTTGGCCCAGTTTCGTCCAGATTCGGCCCAGAGTCTATTTTTTTAGGCTCTGCGATTTTGTCTATTATCCAGAGAGTGCCTGTTTTACAGAAAAGTCCTTGCACATCATGCAAATAATAACTCATTAACCGTGCATCGGGTTAAAATGATTTTCATATGTAAAATGTTTTTTCATCTAGTTTCATAATATGCAACTTTCATCCATGTTAAAGATGTTTAAAAATGCTGTGTGCATTTAATTTGCATAAATGACATGTTAAAATGGTTTAATTCATATCTAAATAACTGTAGCTTTGTTTTAAAGGAAATTTATATGTAAATGGTGTAGAAAAATGCATAGTTTAACATGGTGAATTTACATTGCATGTTTAACAACTCTAAAATATGGTTTAGGGCAGAACAGTCCCAAATCTAAATTATGCACATGGGAATTTTCCGGACTTGTTGTTTGTTGTTTCCGGCCTCATTTAACTTGCCTAGATTGGTAGTTTGCTCATGCTTCACCTCTTGCCATGTTAACCAACTTTTAATCTTGTCTTGTACATAAACGAGAATGGACTAAATAATTGAATGTGGTGTTTCGCCAATATGCAACTCGTTGCATATTGTGCTCCACTTAATTTGTAGTATTGTTTGTTGCACTTTGCCATGCCATGACTTATTAAACCGGACATGCATCATACTTGGTTGTGCATCATGCCATGGTTATGATATGTGTCTTTACCATGTTGTTACTTCTTTCCGATGTTGCTTCTCGATAGTTCCGATTATGTTGCAATTGTGAGGATTCGTTCGACTACGTTGATTTATCTACTTCGTGGATTCAGTCTTCTTCCTAGCGGGATTTCAGGCAAGATGACCGTTCCCTTGGATCTCACTACTATCTTTGCTATGCTAGTTGTCTCGATGCTATTGCTATGTCATGCTACCCACCACTTGTTTATCAAGCCTCCCAATATGCCATGAAATAGCCTCTAACCTTTTCCACCTTCCTATCAAACCGTTATTTGGCTATGTTACCGCTTTGCTCAACCCCTCTTGTAGTGTTGCTAGTTGCAGGTGCAGTTGCAGATTGTTCCATATTGGAACATGGATATCATGGGATATCACAATATCTCTTATTTAACTAATGCGCCTATATACTTGGTAAAGGGTGGAAGGCTTGGCCTTTTTCTTGGTGTTTTGTTCCACTCTTGCCGCCTTAATTTCTGTCATACCGGTGTTATGTTCCTTGATTTTGCGTTCCTAACACGGTCGGGTTTTATGGGCCCCCCTTGAAAGTTCGCTTTGAATAAAACTCTTCCAGCAAGGCCCAACATTGATTTTACCATTTGCCTAATAATAATTAAAACTTGCATAGGGACTTTCCGAACCCCGAGGATAACTAATTCACAACCCCGGGCCAGTGCACCTCATGAGTGTTGGTCCACCACGGGGTAACTCGAGGATTGGTTTTACTCGTAGGCTGATCTATCCGATCGTGGCCTGAGACGAGATACGCGCGGCTACTATCAGGATGTCGGCACGTCAGTAGGTCTTGTTGGTTTTGTTTTACGATTGTCGAAATTTCTTGTGAACTGGGATTCCGAGCTTGATCGGGTTGTTCTGGGAGGAGGATTTTCCTCCGCTGATCATGAGAGTTAGTCATGGACTAAGTTGGGACATCCCTGCAGGTTTTGATCTTTCGAAAGTCGTGCCCGCAGTTATGTGATAGATGGGAATTTTTAATATCCGGTTGTAGAGAACTTGACACCAGATCCAAATTAAAACACACCAACCGCGTGCATAACCATGACCGTCTCTTTTCGAGTGAGTTCGAGAAGAGAACACGGTGGGGTTATGTTTGACTCGTAAGTAGTTCAGGATCACTCCTTGATCATTACTAGTTTGCGACCATTATGCGTAGTTTCTCTTCTTACTCTTGTACACGTAAGTTAGCCACCATACAATGCTTAGTCGCTTGCTGCAACCTCACCACTTATCCATTCCATACCCCATTAAGTTTTCCTAGTCTTGATACCCATGGTAATGGGATTGCTGAGTCCTCGTGGATCACAGATTACTACAACAACAGTTGCAGGTACAGGTAATGTGATGATCTAACGTGAGAGCAATGCTTGCTTGTTTGGAGTTCTTCTTCGATCAAGGGATAGGTTCTGGGTTGGGAGCCTGGGATTAGCAGGGTGGATGTCGTTCTTCTTTTTCGTTTGATTTCATCCGTAGTCGGATCCTGCTCTTCTGTATGATGATTGCTATGTATTGATGAACTATTGTATTCATGTTGTAGCCTGTGGCGAGTGTAAGCCTTTATCTTGTATTCTCATCTATTTAGTACATGGTATGTTGTAATGATATCCACCTTGCTATGCGCTCAAAATGCGGTTGTGCCCCAATCATGAATTCATCATGTGATTGGGATAGAATCGCATCTTGGGTGCTACAAGTTGTTATCAGAGCCTTACCGACCTTAGGAGCCCCTTTGATTGATCGAACCGTTGCCGTTGTTGAGTCTAGAAAAAAATATTTTGAGTCTAGCTATATATCAGAGAGTAGGATTTATTTTTACTCCTCATCCCCTTCGTCGCTCTGGTGAGGACTCGTGACGTAGGTGTTTTGTTTCCATTACTCTCCTTTTTTCACTCAAATCTTTTTTCGGATCACGCGGGTATTGTGGAATCGTTCCGATATCATTGTGACGGGGATTCAGTCTTGGTGCCTCCTAACATTTAGGGGTTGTGGCAGTGTCCTGGGGAGTTGAGCTCCAAGGTGTTTTCGTCACAGTGCTTATCGTTTGAGTTCCGGAATACCAGAGGACGCCGACATCGAAAACGCTTCTATACTCTTTGTGGTGAGAGTAGTTTGACGCCACAAGTACTGGGGAGAGTGATCAGATGTATTGCCACAGCTAGTATATCGGATGTTTCCGAAGGTCTGAGGTACACGATTTCCAAGGTTTTCTTGGTTATGTGTTGACAGATGGATACAGTTGGAGTGTACGATTTGTTAGTTGTGTGAGATATTTGTGCCTCCCTATATCCCCAACACCAGATTGCATAACCAGAGAATTTTGGGAGTTCATAGGTGGGAATTCAAGTAGTTACCTAGAATATCTTTCCAACAGATGCATGATATGAGATTGGGGTTCAACGTCTAGTGGTCCGCCTGTCCACTGTCGTTTTTCTAGTGGTCTCGTTGTGTCTTAAAGAATCCTGGGCTATGCTGACTCGGGTACGCTTCGTATGACATGTGCACTGCCTTGTACATGATGGTGTTGTACGATTGAGCCTGTGTGGGCCCCACCATGAAAATTTTGGACGGAATCTCTATCATATGTTTGTTTCCGGCTTATTCTGCAAGCCAATCCTTTGTTTTGTTTAGAGTTGTGGTATTCGAGTTGCTTCAATGTCAAGTGTCGATTACATACCTTTCCTAAGCGCAGTTCTCATACTTATATGGGAGTGCTAATCCTTCTTTATCATCGAGATTGTCATGTCAATTCTGGCCCAACCAAAGCACTTATCTTCAAGTTATTCCATACGAGCGACGTTGAGAAGCCTGAGAATTTGTATGTTTCATCTGTCCCACATTGCCTTTGTTTTCCCATCGTCCCACCCTTTTCTTCAAGGACTCAGATTTCTTAATCAAGTGTCCATTTTATTCATGTGAAGTGTCTTCATTCTTTTTCTTCAATATTCTTACCTCGTGGTTCTCATGATGATGCTCTACAAGTTCATCATTCTATCATTCTCATTTTTTTCTACGATGGATTCAATGTAAGCTTTCAGTGTTGATCATATCACTTTCCTCCTTTCAAATGCTTTCTCATGCTGGTCCACCTCTTAATCATTCACTTCTCGTTATTCATTTGTTCTGGAGTGCTAAAGATATCTCAGAAGGCTCGTCCCTTCATTCAATATCCGTTCGTTCTATTTCATGTTTCTTACCTCATTCAGGCCATTTAATCCAACTGGTGCAATCTCTATTTCAAGCAATTATTCCCAACGGTGTTTCTTTTGAGTGGCCCCATAACCCACAGGTATTTTACCAGGATCTCACCTTACTATTCTATTTTTCTGTAGTTATTCTCAAATTCATTTAAAATTTGACGTAAGAATGAATTTTCATCAGTCAGATGCCTCCTCCAAGATTGTTTTCAAATTAGTTTTCATCTTTGGCTCAACCTTTCCTCTTTCATTAATCCGGAGTGTCTCGACAACTCATGGTGGAGTTCTTCGTTCTCTTTCTTAGCGTTGAAGACCGAAGAAGAGTTTTTCTTAAATCTTTATTCGTTCTCTTGAAGTTTCGTGATTTCAAGCTTCATGTAATCCCCTCAAATTGTTCTGATCATCAAGAATTCTTTTCATACCCATACAGAGCATTTTAGGAGTTGTTTTTGTTTCTTGATCATCCAAAGGCCATCATTTCAGAAGATTTATTCGTTCTCAACATTCAACTCTCATTCCCCAATTCTGCCGGTGCATAGTTCAAATATCCTCTAGTCAGTTCATGATCTCTTTGTTCACTCGTATTTAAATTCCCTCAAGTATCTTCATTTGTTTCAGGTGCTTACGATGGTTTGTTCAAGTGTTCTCTTCCTTGGTTATCGTATCAATTCATTCGTCCTTCCCAAATCCTACCGGTGGTTCATTCAAGACATTCCCAAGTTCGCGCTATATATCTCCTTAACCCCTGTCAACGAGAATAAGTAGTATGCCGAATCCATTGCTTGTCATCAATTTAAATTGATGAAGGATATGCATGACATAATTCTTATTCTTGTTTCTCGAGATGATTTAATTCTTTCTACTGGAGTTTGTTCGTGGTATCAATTTCAAATCATTATAAGGCTTCTACCGGAGTTCTTTTAAAGATTCCTTTAGTTTGATCATTCTTTTATTACCGGAGTTCTCACGATGGCTCAACATGGTGGTTCATCAAGATTTAATTCATTCTCGAAGTGTTCTTCAAGATTTTGTTGGAGGAGCTCAAGTAGTCTTCTTGCATTCCAAAGTGCAATTCTTTCTACCTTATCTTTTGAGGTGGTGTTATGTCATTCTTGGCAATTTCCCTTCATGCTTCATGATTCACAAGTTGTCAACAATGAGATATTTTAAATCCATCAATCTCTTTGTTGGAATTATCTTGGTTAGATTTCACCTAAATCCTATCCAAAGGATGGTTGCTATTGTGGTGCTTATCTATGATCCAAGTTATCTCTTTATCATCTTTGTGGAAGAAGCAAGCAATTGTTTCCTTTAGTGGTTGGTCGTCACCTCATAATTTTGAGATGTTTTCCATAAGTCCACGGGAATCATATCTTTTTGTTGTTGATTTTTCAACAACTCCGTTCAACCCTTCTTCGTAAGGACGTTTTTCAAATTCGTCTGTGGTAGAAGTTGTTGTTCTCTTCTCCGTTCTTTTCATTACATTCTTTCTTTTGTTCTGGAGGCATTGTGTTGTCGCTCTCGTTAAGTATCATCCCTTGTCAAGTTCATGCCAAAATCCTTCTATTTTCAACCGGAGTGCTGTCCAAATTCTTCTCTCCCTTGATTATCCTGTTTCAACCGGAGTGGCCACAAACTCTTTCCTATTCATTGTGCTCATGATTCATATCTTTGCGACCTCCAAGGTTCTCCTCGTGTTCCTTCATTCTTTTTTCAGCCGAAAATGCTTTCAACTTCGTTCTGCTTCTTCTTTCAAGTTTTTCAACCTCCAAGGTTCTTTGGTTTCATTCGTTTGTCAAAGAAGCAACTTAGTATTACCTCTCCTCTTCCTCTTCAGTTTGTCATCCCTAGATCTCGGGGCGAGATCTCTTGTAAGTGGAGGAGAGTTGTAACGACCCGCGACCGATGCTCCAGAAGCCTTCCAGTTATTTCGTTGTTGCCATGTGTTTCATTTGGTTGTTGCATTTCATCATGTCATCATGAGCATTGCATCCGTGTGTTTTCATAAAACTCGTAGTCATTCCTAGTTGCCGCTTCTCTCTTTGTCTCCATTGACCTTTTGTCATGCCCCTTTGTCTTGTCGACCTCTCTCAGACCCCCTCGCCCGCGTCAGAAAACTCCCCCGAACCTGACCCAGGCAGTCATGACCGATGAGTCCGGATCATCACCAAACATCCCTAAAATATCTTTGGTTTCTTATTTGGACTCCTATTGCCTATTTTCTCGGAACGTTTGATTACGACCGTAGGGACCAAATGACCCTAAGCCTAGCCCACTTGCTATATATATTGTGGACAACCTAGACCAATCCCTAAAACCTAGGCCTCCTGTCCCATCCACCATCGCCGCCGTCGCCACTCCACCAAACCCCCCTCGGGATCTCCCCTGCTAGTTCCACCCAACCAGCCTCCACCTTCCCCTTGATCCATTCCACACGCGAGCCCGCAACCTCCTCTGCTTATCGAGCGCCGCCACAAGCAGCAGCACCACCGGAGCTCCCTCCGCTGTCGAGCACCACCAGCAGGACCAGCACCGCACCGCAGCTTCCTTCTCCCCGTGCCCGATGGCCACCTCCTCCCATGTCCAGGAGCTCACAGTCGTGAAGCCCCGCTCCACCAAGCTCCTCCCATGGCCGCCCCACCGCCACGTCCCACCACCGCCAACTGTTGCCGGCGTGCAGCAGCAGCCATAAGGATCCCTCATCGTCTTTCTCTCCCTTCCTTCCGTCGCTTTGCTTTTCTCCTCCTCTCACATCTCGATCTCTCTCTCGTTCATTTTCTTCTCTGCCAGGGAACGAATGGAGTTCGCCTGAAGCGCTATCGCCGCCAAGTCCACCTCGTGTGCCTCCCCTGCATCACGCCCCATCGCCAGGACCTCGCGCCAAGTCCGCCTTCGTCCTCTGCTTCCTCCGCCCCAGGATTCGGTGGCCTCGCTTTCACCGCTGCCGCGTCAAGTGCCCTTGCCTCGCCGGCCTACCCTACGACCTCCTCGCCTCCTCTGCGCCTCCCTGCCATCGTCTCCGATGAACTGCCGCAGGCCGCCCGCCAAACCCGCAGGAGCAGCGTCGCCGCAACCTTGCTCCTGCATCGCTCGCCGAGCCCCGCTGGAAGCGATGCGCGAGCCTGCGTTGACTCCGTCCATGTGGGTCCCATTCGCCAGCAGCCGCATGCCGCACATCGCAAGTCCCAGCGGCCTCGTTCACCTCCATGCCACGCCCTGCCTCCGCTCCTGGCCCAGTGGCCCTCTGGTGAGCCTCCAGCGCTCAGATCGGTTGGCCTAGTTTCGTCCAGATTCGGCTCAGAGTCTATTTTTTTAGGCACTGCGATTTTGTCTATTATCCAGAGACCGTCTGTTTTACAGAAAAGTCCTTGCACATCATGCATATAATAACTCATTAACCGTGGATCGGGTTAAAATGATTTTTATATGTAAAATGTTTAGAATTTCATCTAGTTTCATAATATGCAAATTTCATCCGTGTTAAAAATGTTGTTTGCATTTAATTTGCATAAATGACATGTTAAAATGGTTTAATTCATATCTAAATAACTGTGGCTCCATTTTAAATGAACTTTATATGTAAATGGTGTAGAAAAATGCATAGTTAAACATGATGCATTTACTTTGCATGTTTAACAACTCTAAAATATCGTTTAGGGCAGAATAGTACCAAATCCAAATTGTTCACATGGGGATTTTCTGAACTTGTTGTTTGTTGTTTCCGGCCTCACTTAACTTGTCTAGATTGATAGTTTGCACAAGCTTCACCTCTTGCCATGTTAACCAACATTTATTCTTGTCTTGTACATAAACGAGAACGAACTAAATAATTGAATGTGGTGTTTTGTCAATATGCACCTCGTTGCATATTGAGCTCCACTTAATTTGTAGTATTGTTTGCTGCACTTTGCCATGCCATGACTCATTAAACCAGACATGCATCATACTTGGTTGTGCATCATGCCATGGTTATGATATGTGTCTTTACCATGTTGTTACTTCTTTCCGGTGTTGCTTCTCGATAGTTCTGGTTATGTTGCAATTGTGAGGATTCGTTCAACTACGTTGATTCGTCTACTTCATGGATTTGTTCTTCTTCCTAGCGGGATTTCAGGCAAGATAACCGTTACCTTGGATCTCACTACTATCTTTGCTATGCTAGTAGCTTCGATGCTATCGCTATGTCACGCTACCCACCACTTGTTTATCAAGCCTCCCAACATGCCCTGAAATAGCCTCTAAACTTTTCCACCTTCCTAGCAAACCGTTGTTTGGCTATGTTACCGCTTTGCTCAACCCCTCTTATAGTGTTGCTAGTTGCAGGTGCAGTTGCAGGTTGTTCCATATTGGGACATGGATATCATGGGATATCACAATATCTCTTATTTAATTAATGCATCTATATACTTGGTGAAGGGTGGAAGACTTGGTCTTTTGCTTGGTGTTTTATTCGACTCTTGCCGCCTTAATTTCCATCATACTAGTGTTATGTTTCTTGATATTGCATTCCTGACGCAGTCGGGGTTTATGGGCCTCCCTTGACAGTTCGCTTTGAATAAAACTCTTCCAGCAAGGCCCAACATTGGTTTTGCCATTTGCCTAATAATAACAAAAACTTGCATAGGGACTTTTCAGACCCCGAGGATAATTAATTAACAACCCCGGGCCAGTGCTCCTCATGAGTGTTGGTCCAAAATGGGCAGACTGCGGGGCCACCATGGGGCAACTCGAGGATTGGTTTTACTCATAGGCTGACTTATCCAATCGTGGCCTGAGACAAGATACTCGCGGCTACTATCACGGTGTCGGCACGTTGGGAGGTCTTGCTAGATTTGTTTTACCACTACAAAAAAAAGACACATCCGTGACATTCTGTTCCGAACGAATTTTTTTCTGTCATGCTTATGACACTTCTATGACGATAATTGTGACAAAACCCGGTATCATCATAGATGTGGTGGGCTCCTACTTCTATGACAAAAAATCATGACAGAAAATGGGCTTTTCGTCCTGGGCGGGCCAGAGACGCAGCTGCATGACATTCTTTGGGCCGTCCATGACGGAGAAAACCGTGGTAGAAGCGAGGGCGAGGAAAATATCGGGGGAGTTCTCGGTTACGGTGGGTGGTCGGGGGCCGAGTGATGCGCGTTTCTCTCGTACGTACGCGCGTGTGTGCGAGGCGTTGCGCTCTAACTGAACCCGAGCGATTGCACTGCAGGCTACGCGTTACTGAACCCGAGCGATCAATCGATCCCTTGCTGTTAACTGAACCTGAGTGATTCCTTTGCTACTGCTGCTAACTAAAGCCGATCGAACACTGCTGCCTCCTTCCCTTGATGAACAGTGAGCGTTGTTGGGGGGTTTGGATGAATAGTTCCTAGTGGGGGTTGGATGAACAGGACCCCGTGGTAGTAGAAGCCATTGCCGCTGGATGAACCAGACCCCGATCGATCGAGCCGGTGGATGAACAGGACCCCATGGAGGGCTGGATGAACAGGACCCCATGGAGGGCTCGTTGAACAGTAGCCGGTGGAGGGCTGGTTGAACAGTAGCCGGTGGAGGGCTGGATGAACAGTAGCCCCATGGAGGGGCGGTTGAACAGTAGCCCATGGAGAGGGCTGGTTGAACAGTAGCCGGTGGAGGAGTGCGCGGTGGAGGCTGGATGAATAGGAGCCCGTGGATGAACAGTCGCAGGTGGAGGCTGGAGGAGGTCGACGGTGGATGAACAGGAGCCCGTGGAGGCAGTCGACGGTGGATGAACAGTAGCCTGTGGAGGCAGTCGACGGTGGAGATGAACAGTATCCCGTGGAGTCCCGTTTTGCGGTACGCCACACCCCTCCCGATGAACAGGACCCCCGTTTTGACCGTAGCGCTCCAACACAAGTCCGTTTCCTCCGTTTTGCGGTACGCCACACCCCTCCCGATCAACAGGACCCCGTTTCGACCGTAGGAGGTCTGTTTCCTCCATTTTGCGGTACGCCAGACCCCTCCCGATGAAAAGGATCCCGTTTCCACCGTGGCCGGTCGAACAGAAGGTCGTTTCCTCCGTTCTGCGGTACGCCAGGGCTCGTTTCCATCGGCTGTTCCGTCCAAGCCGGTTGGCTCCCGATGAACAGCACGTGTTTCATTGCCTCCCGATGAACACGACGCATTCCGTTGCGTCCCCATGAACACGACGACGACGCAGTTTCTCCATTCCGGCCCAGCCACAGCCATGTACATGAGCCCTGGCTGTACGTATGCGCGAGTAGGCATTCGAGACCCCGCCCATATGTATGTACGTGGCCGTATTTACTTTCTTGCACCCTGGCCGCTGTATGTACGTGTACATGCTACGTGCGTGCCTCTACTACCACACGTGCGCGCCTCTACATCGACCAGTATGTACGTACACGTTCGCGACCAGAATGACAATGCTACGTATGCTTCGACCAGGTGGGTCCCGACTGTCAGGCACTTCCTTGCATGCGAAGATGTAGCTGGTGGGTCCCAGCAGTCAGGGGGGAAACGTTTTTTTTCGTGAAATACGGTGGCCCATCCGGTGGGTCCCCGCTGTCAGGTGGAGGAATAATTATTTTGCGCGTCATAAGGAAGCACTTCCTTGCTGCGGCCATGGACCCAGCTGTCAGCCTCTCCATGTACAGTACTCTTCCGATGGAAATCATTCGTTGACCACATTAACCACGCCGCACCGAGAGCACCAGGGCGGTGGACGACGGCGAGGCCTAGGAAGGGGACGACGCAGAGCCGGGGAAGACGCGCCAGTGGATGCCCACGTGGAGGGGAGTAAGTGGGTTGACTGCTTCGGCTGCGGTGTGAGGCTGCCGTCGCCGGAGAATAACAGGAGGTGTGGGTGAGTATAGAGGGATGGCATGGCCAGCGGTGGCAGCACAGCCGGACACGGGAGGCAGGAGCCGGCGGCACGGCCGACGCTTGTTTGGGCGGCTGCAGCAAGAAGACCAGAGGTTGAAGAAGCACGACGGCTGTTGGATGGACATCGTATGGTCACTGCAGCTAGAATCATTTATATTGACTAAGTTGACAAAGCCCTTTGTATGCATCAACTTAGTAGGCCCACAGGTCAGCCTCCGAAATGGTGCGCCCCAGATGTCAGGGGGAGGAATCATTTTTTGGGCGGCTGAAGCTAGAATATCCGAGATTGAAGAAGAAGCACGACATCCATTGGATGGACATCCAACGACCACTGCTGCTAGAACCATGTGTTGACTATAAGTTGACAAAGCCTTGCATACGCGTCAACTTAATTTTTTTAGGGGACACGTCAACTTAGTAGGCCCACAAGTGTGTGGAAGAGAACTTATAGCCCATTTGCGATTTGTAAGAATGTACAACCCATTTTTGAATTCTAATGGAATTTACTACAGCCCATTTACAGTTTGTTAAAAGTACAGCCCATTTTCTAGCTAGGACAATGATTAATAATTTCAACCAACCGTTCAAAACAGAATTCAATAAAATTTCCCACATTTTGATGGGATCCGAAATAGTTTTATCCCAAAATTTCTAGTCAGATTAAATACAATTTCACTATAAATTGGTATTACGTAAAAATCCAAGGAAACATTGCGTGACAACAATTAAATAAACTAAAATTTTCAAAATCCAAAAATAATATTTTATAAACTAATTACGTGTTTGGTGCATTTTTTATAGTTACTGCGTAGTTTTTATAATTACATCCCATTTAATATTTCTTAAATCCCATTTTCCTGTTAAGCCTAATGCATCCCTCCTAGGAAAGATTTGCAGCCCACCGGGGCGGAGAATAACAAGTTGACCTTGCCTGGGTATTCCTCAAAAAAAAGTATAGCTGGGCTAGCCATTTTTAGCTTGAAAAACAATAACATCTGGGCTGGATATCTGGCCTGGGCTAAGCGGGCCACTGTAGCGACCCGACCTCAGACGGTCAAGTCTCTGTGCTTAAGTGTCATCCCTGGATCGGTATGCTGACACACACAGTACTCGAGGATTTATAACAGAGGTAAATCACATGTATAAAGTAACGTAAATACTATTACCTCAATCCAAATAGCGGAAGTAACAACAAGGTTGTGGATTCCCATCAACACCAACGGCAAAGTTGAGTGTAGAAATCGTAACCCTAACATATCACTTACTCGTCGTAAGATTCCTGCAACATGAGATGTTGAAGCCATGTAGGTCAGTACATTGAATGTACTGGCAATTTCACACTGTAGAGCAATGCTGAATAATGACTGTCACTACATGCATATTTGGCTGGTGGAGACTCTAAGTTTAATTTTGCATAAAGCTAATTTTTTCCTACAACAAAGGAATATATTTTATTTAACTACAAATTTTGTTGAAGATTATTGAGAAGGTTCCTCCAACTCAATCCCAAAATAGTAATCATTAACCCAATCAAATTAATTTAATAAAGTGTTGACATCAACATGATAATCCAAATACAAGAGACTCAAGATGTCCATAACCGGGGACACGGCTAATCATGATTAGTTTGTACACTCTGCAGAGGTTTGAGCACTTTTCCCCACAAGACTCGATCTCCTCCGTTGAATTTCTCGCACTACATGATGTTTGAGAAACGGATGACCGAGACACAGTCTTTCAGAAGCATTAACTCTTACGATGGGTAGACCGTACCACCTACATCCCCTACATCTGCTAGTCTACCACTGTAAGAGGTCACACAACATACTCAACTATGCCAGAGCCCATAATGGCTTGTGGCTGCACACGGAAGTTTCTAGCATGAATAATCTTATGATCCCTTTGAGCCTGGGTGGTGAACCATAGGATGATCACACGGATTCCTGGGGATCTCCTTGGACAACACTGGATTCCCCAGGTGTCCGGGCAATCCACTGGTATCCCCAGGGTGCCCCAACCAATCCACCCAGATGTGTATTAAAGTAGCCACCTTAAGTTAAACCCTTAATTAACAATAGTCTCTCACAACTTCCATGAATTCTCTTAGAAACCAATCCATGTCTACGAGCATAGCATAGCAGTATAAGCATAACGTAGTAGTAACTCCCAGGGTTTGAAATAAAGGGCAATAGGTACTACCTCATCATCTACTTCCCAATACCCACATGTTATCAAATCCTACTCATGCAATGTTTGAGGGTTGGACTAATGCATAAAAACTGGGTAATAAGGGATATGATCAAAGTGTGAACTTGCCTGTACTATTGATGAAGATGATTCGCACTCATAACTCCTAATAGTTCTACTCGCCACACTCCGGTCAATCTATCGTGAGCAAGCAATTGCATACATAAGCACTCATGCAAAAGAATCGAAGAAAAGATCTCGGAAAACTTCGAAAACAAGCAATTAACTCTTGCAACAAAAAACAATTTCTAACAGTACCAAAATTGAGTGGATTTGGTCTTATCAGAAATTTTAGGTCAAGAGCTTCAATTAGCAAAAAGAATAAACTAAATCGGAGTTATAAAACTCGAGTTACGACCAAACGAAGTTCAAATACAAATCTGTTTGAATGCAAATTTTTAAACTTTCAAAAACATGTTTAAGTTGTTTTACTAGATAGAGGGGATCATAACGAAGAAGTGGGCATTAGTTTCATTGGATTTGGATAAACGAGTAAAAAGTTACGAAGGATTAAAGATCAGAGGCTAAACTGTAAAAACTTTAATCACGGATAGGTCCCTGGCGAAAAAATAACAGAAAAAGAAAAGACTAAAAAGCGAACGGTCACTACGGGAAGCTAATGAACGAAAACCATTCGCTCCAGATCTAATCTAACGAGCATTCACTAATTAGAGGATAACGATTCGAAAAGAAAAGAAAAACCTAGACCTAATCCTAGCCGTAGAAGGGGAATCGGACGGATGAGGCGGCTCCGACGACTTACCACGGCGGCGGACGGTGAGGAAAACGGCGGCGGCGGCTCGGGTGTGGTTGGGGCGACGGCTCGAGTGGTCCTCTAGCCCGGGCGAAACCACGGGGAGGCGCGGCTCGACGAGGCAAAGGCGATGGCGGCGTCAGCGGTGGTCCAGGGCGACGGCTGCGCGAGCGGGCGGCGGTGCGGATCTCGTCGGCGGCGGCGGCTCGGCGAGTGCGGCGGCGGTGGAGCTGTGGAAGGAGGATAGAGAGGGGAGAGAGGGGGCCGTCCTCGCCTTTTAAAGGCCACGGGCCTCGGGAGGCGTGGGCGAGGGGCAAGGGAGGCGGCGGCGGGAGACCGGGTGGGTCACGGCAGCGCGGCGGCCACGGACTCCCGAGCGGAGTCCCGCTCAGCGACGGAGGCGACGGCGAGCTGGGCTGCTGGGCCGGCTGGGCTGGGCGCGGCCCAGTTCGGTCGGCCCGAAGAGAGTGTTTTTTTACAAAATTTTACACACAGTAAAAATAAAATAAAGTAAACCAAATAAAATAAAAATATACTACAGGCGTATAATATATCAAAATTTTCAGAAAAAGATTTTCTACGACTTGAATATGTTTCTAGCGTGAAATAAAATCTACAAAAATTCAAATAAATCAAACAGTGGGGGGGGGGGGGGGGGGGGGGGGGGGGGGGGGGGGGGGGGGGGGGGGGGGGGGGGGGGGGGGGGGGGGGGGGGGGGGGGGGGGGGGGGGGGGGGGGGGGGGGGGGGGGGGGGGGGGGGGGGGGGGGGGGGGGGGGGGGGGGGGGGGGGGGGGGGGGGGGGGGGGGGGGGGGGGGGGGGGGGGGGGGGGGGGGGGGGGGGGGGGGGGGGGGGGGGGGGGGGGGGGGGGGGGGGGGGGGGGGGGGGGGGGGGGGGGGGGGGGGGGGGGGGGGGGGGGGGGGGGGGGGGGGGGGGGGGGGGGGGGGGGGGGGGGGGGGGGGGGGGGGGGGGGGGGGGGGGGGGGGGGGGGGGGGGGGGGGGGGGGGGGGGGGGGGGGGGGGGGGGGGGGGGGGGGGGGGGGGGGGGGGGGGGGGGGGGGGGGGGGGGGGGGGGGGGGGGGGGGGGGGGGGGGGGGGGGGGGGGGGGGGGGGGGGGGGGGGGGGGGGGGGGGGGGGGGGGGGGGGGGGGGGGGGGGGGGGGGGGGGGGGGGGGGGGGGGGGGGGGGGGGGGGGGGGGGGGGGGGGGGGGGGGGGGGGGGGGGGGGGGGGGGGGGGGGGGGGGGGGGGGGGGGGGGGGGGGGGGGGGGGGGGGGGGGGGGGGGGGGGGGGGGGGGGGGGGGGGGGGGGGGGGGGGGGGGGGGGGGGGGGGGGGGGGGGCTCAAAAACACAAATACTGCTCGAGCTGCTTGGTCCTAGCTGTCAGCCACTCCTTGTGCAATTCTCTCGTTTATTGACTACACAGGTTGACAATGGTGTTCGACCGTGTTGTCAGGAAACCAGGAGGAAGCAAAAAAAAATAGTTGTACATAATAAGGAGGCACTTGCGTACGTACGGCTATGGCCCTAGTGGGTCCCTACTGTCATCCAGTCAAAATAAAGTCATCTCCTGAATCCTCATGTTCGTTGACCATGTTGACAATCCTCGGCGCCACGGTGAGCGCAACAACTATGAGCACCTTCGAGGGACTGAGACGGCATGAAACGGTAAGGCCGCGCTTGGGAGCTCTGGTTTATTTCACACCTGTATTAAGATACAAGTTTAATTTACTCGTCATCGGAAACAACGCATAAAATACAGGCCTAATGAAACCGAGGGCCCGCGGTCTGTAAGTAAAACCGGCGGGTTACGCGTGTAATTTGAGAGACCAGTGTATATTTTACTAGTCAAAATCGACCAACCAAGCGCTTCGCCAGAGACCATCTGCTTTTATTTACAAGCGTCAGTTTTACAAGCGGTTTTGGTTGGAAAACGGCGATCCAATCACGGCCTAAGATGATGAGTTGGTCGGAAGATCATATGGTTTCACGGGGGGGGGGGGGGGGGGGGGGGGGGGGGGGGGGGGGGGGGGGGGGGGGGGGGGGGGGGGGGGGGGGGGGGGGGGGGGGGGGGGGGGGGGGGGGGGGGGGGGGGGGGGGGGGGGGGGGGGGGGGGGGGGGGGGGGGGGGGGGGGGGGGGGGGGGGGGGGGGGGGGGGGGGGGGGGGGGGGGGGGGGGGGGGGGGGGGGGGGGGGGGGGGGGGGGGGGGGGGGGGGGGGGGGGGGGGGGGGGGGGGGGGGGGGGGGGGGGGGGGGGGGGGGGGGGGGGGGGGGGGGGGGGGGGGGGGGGGGGGGGGGGGGGGGGGGGGGGGGGGGGGGGGGGGGGGGGGGGGGGGGGGGGGGGGGGGGGGGGGGGGGGGGGGGGGGGGGGGGGGGGGGGGGGGGGGGGGGGGGGGGGGGGGGGGGGGGGGGGGGGGGGGGGGGGGGGGGGGGGGGGGGGGGGGGGGGGGGGGGGGGGGGGGGGGGGGGGGGGGGGGGGGGGGGGGGGGGGGGGGGGGGGGGGGGGGGGGGGGGGGGGGGGGGGGGGGGGGGGGGGGGGGGGGGGGGGGGGGGGGGGGGGGGGGGGGGGGGGGGGGGGGGGGGGGGGGGGGGGGGGGGGGGGGGGGGGGGGGGGGGGGGGGGGGGGGGGGGGGGGGGGGGGGGGGGGGGGGGGGGGGGGGGGGGGGGGGGGGGGGAGTAGCGCTGGACAAAAATCATGCGCCACTGCTACTTAGTAGCAGCGCGTATAAATAAACCGCACTACTGCTATAACTTTAGTAGTAGCGCGTACCAGCAAAAGCGATGCTGCTATGTTTGAACTGGGCGCACATGGCTAGCCCAACTTAGAGGTAGCGCGTTTCCTCGCCCAACGCTACTGCTATTCTCCTTAGCTATAGCGCTTTTCTTGAACCCGCGCTACTACTAACCCTACCTTATCCTCCCCACGCGGCCGCCCCTCTCTCACTCACTCTCCCTCTCAGTCACTCTCGCCCGCGCCGATACTCGTCGTCCGCCGCTGATACGTCTCCATCGTATCTACTTTTCCAAACACTTTTGCCCTTGTTTTGGACTCTAACTTCCATGATTTGAATGGAACTAACCCGGACTGACGTTATTTTTAGCAGAATTGCCATGGTGTTATTTTTGTGCAGAAATAAAAGTTCTCGGAATGACCTGAAACTTCATGGAGAATATTTTTGGAATATATAAAAAATACTGGCGAAAGAAACAAGGCCAGGGGGCCCACACCCTGTCCACGAGGGTGGGGGGTGCGCCTACCCCCCCGGGCGTGCCCCCTGCCTCATGGGCCCCCCGGTGCTCCACCGACCTCAACTCCAACTCTATATATTCACGTTCGGGGAGAAAAAAATCAGAGAGAAGGATTCATCACGTTTTACAATACGGAGCCGCCGCCAAGCCCTAATCTCTCTCGGGAGGGCTGATCTGGAGTCCGTTCGGGGATCCGCAGAGGGGAATCCGTCGCCGTCGTCATCATCAACCTTCCTCCATCACGAATTTCATGATGCTCACCGCCGTGCGTGAGTAATTCCATCATAGGTTTGCTGGACAGTGATGGGTTGGATGAGATTTATCATGCAATCGAGTTAGTTTTGTTACGGTTTGATCCCTAGTATCCATTATGTTCTGAGATTGATGTTGCTATGACTTTGCGGGGGGGGGGGGGGGGGGGGGGGGGGGGGGGGGGGGGGGGGGGGGGGGGGGGGGGGGGGGGGGGGGGGGGGGGGGGGGGGGGGGGGGGGGGGGGGGGGGGGGGGGGGGGGGGGGGGGGGGGGGGGGGGGGGGGGGGGGGGGGGGGGGGGGGGGGGGGGGGGGGGGGGGGGGGGGGGGGGGGGGGGGGGGGGGGGGGGGGGGGGGGGGGGGGGGGGGGGGGGGGGGGGGGGGGGGGGGGGGGGGGGGGGGGGGGGGGGGGGGGGGGGGGGGGGGGGGGGGGGGGGGGGGGGGGGGGGGGGGGGGGGGGGGGGGGGGGGGGGGGGGGGGGGGGGGGGGGGGGGGGGGGGGGGGGGGGGGGGGGGGGGAATACATGCCTACATTACATTGATGAATTGGAGCTAGTTATGTGTCACCCTACGTTATAACTGTTGCATGAATAATCGCATCCGACATAATTCTCCATCACCGATCCAATGCCTACGAGCTTTTCACATATTGCTCTTTGCTTAGTTACTTTACCGTTGCCGCTGTTACAATTACTACAAAACAGCTACTGTTACTTTTGCTACTGTTGCCGTTACTTCCATACTACTTTGCTACTAAATACTTTGCTGCAGATATTAAGTTATCCAAGTGTGGTTGAATTGACAACTCAACTGCTAATACTTGAGAATATTCTTTGGCTCCCCTTGTGTCGAATCAATAAATTTGGGTTGAATACTCTACCCTCAAAAACTGTTGCGATCCACTATACTTGTGGGTTATCAAGACTATTTTCTGGCGCCGCTGCCGGGGAGCATAGCTCTATTCTTTGAGTCACTTGGGATTTATATCTGTTGATCACTATGAGGAACTTGAAAGACGAGAAAACCAAGATTTATCCCTCGACTACGAGGGGAGTTAAGGAACTGCCATCTAGCTCTGCACTTGACTCACCTTCTGTTTTGAGTAAGCTTGCGACACCTAAACCTGCTTCTGTTATTAATTCTGACATGTCGCATGTTATTGATGATGCCACTTCTGCTATGCATGACACTTATGATGAAACTACTTCTATGCTTGATACTACTGTGCCACTAGGTGAATTTCTTGACGAACAACTTGCTAGGGCGAGAGAGAATGAAATTATTGAAACTGATAATATTTGATGAAAGTGATGATGAAGATTCTCCCCCTAGATATGAATTGCCTGTTGTGCCTGAGGGTTATGTTATGGATGAAGAAACTGCTAGAGACTTTTTGCTTGCAATGACAGATATGATCTTAAGAAATTATTAGCTAAGCTGAAAGAAAAATCTTTGAATGCTAGAATGAAATGTGACCCTGCTTTTGCTACTTCACCTATCTGTATTACTGATAAGGATTATGATTTCTCTGTCGATCCTGAGATAATTACTTTGGTTGAATCTGATCCTTTTCATGGCTATGAATCTGAAACTGTTGTGGCACATCTTACTAAATTAAATGATATAGCCACCTTATTCACTAATGATGAGAAAACTCGGTACTACTATATCCTTAAATTATTTCCGTTCTCATTAAAGGGTGATGCTAAAACATGGTTTAATTCTCTTGATCCTGGTTGTGTGCGTAGTCCCCAGGATATGATTTATTACTTCTCTGCTAAATATTTTCCCGAACAAGCTGCTTTAAGGGAAATATATAATTTTGTGCAAATTGAAGAAGAGAGTCTCCCACAAGCTTGGGGGAGGCTTCTCCAATTACTTAATGCTTTGCCTGATCATCCTCTCAAGAAAAATGAAATACTTGATATCTTTTATAATGGACTAACCGATGCTTCCAGAGACCACCTGGATAGTTGTGCTGGTTGTGTTTTCAGGGAAAGAACTGTTGATCAAGCTGAATTGCTATTGAATAATATGTTGACTAATGAAAATAATTGGACACTTCCTGAACCAACTCCTAAGCCAACTCCGAAGAAACGGGGTATTCTATTTCTCAGTCCTGAAGATATGCAAGAGGCAAAGAAATCTATGAAATAAAAAGGTATTAAAGCTGATGATGTTAAGAATTTACCGCCTATTGAAGAAATACATGGTCTTGATAACCCGACACAGGTAGTAAAGGTAAATTCTCTCTATAGATTTGATGAAGGTGATATTCCTCGTTATAAGTCTGCTAGCCAATGCCTAGATGAGTTTGATAATTTTATTGTTAAACAAGAAAACTTCAATGCTTATGTTGGTAGACAATTGAAACGCAATGCTTATATGATTGAACACTTGAGTGATTTTATGTCTAGAGTTAAAGGTGAACTCAAACCAATTAGTAAACATGCTTCTATGGTTACCACTCAAGTAGAACAAGTGCTTAAAGCTCAAAATGATTTGCTCAATGAATTAAATAATAAGAAAAATGATAATGTTGTTAGAGTTATGACTAGAGGGGGTAAAATGACTCAGGAACCTTTGTATCCTGAGGGCCACCCTAAAATAATTGAGAAAGATTCTCAGAGAACTAATGTTGATGCACCTAGTCCTTCTAAAAAGAAGAAGAAAAATGATAGGACTTTGCATGCTTCTAGTGAACCTGTTATTGACACATCTGAGAATCCCAATGATATTTCTATTTCTGATGCTAAAACACAATCAGGTGATGAACATGAACCTAGTGATAATATTAATGATGATGTTCATGTTGATGCTCAACCTAGCAATGACAATGATGTAGAGATTGAACCTGCTGTTGATCTTGATAACCCACAATCATAGAATCAATGTTATGATAAGAGAGACTTCGTTGCTAGGAAGCGCGGTAAAGAAAGAGAACCATGGGTTCAGAAACCCATGCCTTTTCCTCCTAAACCATCCAAGAAAAAGGATGATGAGGATTTTGAGCGCTTTGCTGAAATGATTAGACCTATCTATTTGCGTATGCGTCTGACTGATATGCTTAAAATGAATCCTTATGCTAAGTACATGAAAGAAATTGTTACTAATAAAAGAAAGATACCGGAGGCTGAAATTTGCACCATGCTTGCTAATTATACTTTTAAGGATGGAATACCAAAGAAACTTGGAGATCCAGGAGTACCAACTATACCATGCTCCATTAAAAGAAACTATGTTAAAACTGCTTTATGTGATCTTGGAGCCGGTGTTAGTGTTATGCCTCTCTCTTTATATTGTAGACTTGATTTGAATAAGTTGACACCTACTGAAATATCTTTGCAAATGGCTGATAAATCAACTGCTATACCTGTCGGTATTTGTGAGGATGTGCCTGTTGTGGTTGCAAACGTTACTATTTTAACGGACTTTGTTATTCTTGATATTCCCGAGGACGATAATATGTTGATTATCCTTGGTAGACCCTTTTTGAATACTGCAGGGGCTGTTATTGATTGTAACAAAGGCAATGTCACTTTTCATGTTAATGGTAATGAGCATACGGTACACTTTCCGAGGAAACAACCTCAACTCCACAGTATAAACTCTATTGGAAAAATTCCATCGATCATTATTGGAGGTTTTGAATTTCCTCTTCCTACTGTCAAGAAGAAATGTGATATTCTTATTGTTGGGGATGTGCATATCCCCATTGAGGTAACCTAGTGCTATTCGAAAATTCTCCGGTTTCATGCGATTCGGAATGAGTTTGTCAACAAGACTTGATCAACCTTGTTAGTGGATTCTTTTTGATGAACATGAGATGGATGAAGTTAGAAAGCACACCTCTCTGTACCCTCCTTTTACTTTCTGTTATTTAGAATAAATAAAGCAAAAATAGTATTTTTGTCTGTTTTCTGAATTATCCTTGCAATAAAAAATGCCTAGCTAGGGGCGTTAAATGATAGCGCTTGTTGGGAGGCAACCCAATTTTATTTTTGTTCCTTGCTTTTTGTTCCTGTTTAGTAATAAATAATTCATCTAGCCTATGGTTAGATGTGGTTTTATATTTTAATTAGTGTTTGTGCCAAGTAAAACCTATAGGATCTTCTTGGGTGATAATTATTTGATCTTGCTGAAAAAGTCAGAAACTTTCTGCTCACGAAAACAATTGTTAAAAATCACCATAAAGTGATAAAATACTGATTCCAATTGAAGTAGATCAATAAAAAAATTATCTAGGTCGTGATATTTTGGTAGATTTTTCTGAGTTACAGAAGTTTGCATTTGATACAGATTACTACAGACTGTTCTGTTTTTGACAGATTCTGTTTTTCGTGTGTTGTTTGCTTATTTTGATGAATCTATGGCTAGTATCGGGGGGTATGAACCATAGAGAAGTTGGAATACAGTAGGTTTAACACCAATATAAATAAAGAATGAGTTTATTACAGTCCTTAAAGTGGTGGTTTGTTTTATTTTGCTAACGGAGCTCATGAGATTTTCTGTTGAGTTTTGTGTTGTGAAGTTTTCAAGTCCTTGGGTAAAGATTTGATGGATTTTGGAATAAGTTGTGGCAAGAGCCTAAGCTTGGCGATGACCAAGGCACCCTAAGGTAAAATTCAAGGACAATCAAAAGCCTAAGCTTGGGGGAGTACGTATTTCTCACCGACATTACATTCATGTTCACACACTCATGCCAGTTGTCGGTGCTCATACTTTTTCATTGTACTATCCATGCTAGTTTATTTTTTTTGCTCTCTTCTTGTGTGCTTGAATAACCTTAAGAAAAACAAAAAAAATTAGTTGTAGCTTTTAGCTAGTTTACTTTCCATGCCTGTAGTAGTAATAATTAAAAGAAAACTCAAAAAGATTTCTCGTTCTTCTTTTTGCTTGTTGGGAGCTTTCCCGTGTAAATAGTTTTATTTCTTTTCTTTTCTTTGGGGGTCGAGAGGAGAAGACCATAATGAAAATGTTGAAGTGGCTCTTATATGCATTATTGTTGATTTAACCAGGAGCCCATATTACCTTGTCTTCTCCCTTGAATTAAATGCTTGCAGATTCCAGCTTAGTCCAATGCACGTGCACTATTATTATTATCCACACCGTTCGGTCGTGCAAGTGAAAGGCAATAATGACGATATATGATGGACTGATTGAGATGAGAGAAGCTGGTATGAACTCGACCTCTCTTGTTTTTGTAAATATGATTAGTTCATCATTCCTGATTTAGCCTATTATGAATTAACATGTTTGCAATGACAATTAGAGATTATAGTTGCTTATGTCATGCTTAATTAGCTAGGAGTTTATAATGGTTTACCTTGCGTGCCAACATGCTATTAAAATGGTTGTGATGTGGTATGATAGGGTGGTATCCTCCTTTGAACGATTCGAGTGGCTTGACTTGGCACATGTTCACGCATGTAGTTGAAACAAAATCAACATAGCCTCCACAATATTTATGTTCATGGTGATTTATATCCTACTCATGCTTGCACTCAATGTTTATTAACTTTAATGCATGTTCATGACTGTTGTCGCTCTCTACTTGGTCGCTTCCCAGTCTTTTTCTAGCCTTCACTTGTACTAAGCGGGAATACTGCTTGTGCATCCACTTCCATAAACCCCAAAGTTATTCCATATGAGTCCACCATACCTTCCTATATATGTGGTATCTACCTGCCGTTCCAAGTAAATTTGTATGTGCCAAACTCTAAACCTTCAAATGAAATTCTATTTTGTATGCTCGAATAGCTCATGTATCAACTAGGGTTGTCTGTATCTCCCATGCTAGGCGGGTTATTCTCAAGAGGAGTGGACTCCACTCCTCACTCACGAGAAAATGGCTGGTCATCGGGATGCCCAGTCCCATGCTCAAATCAAAATAATTGCAAACAAAACTCCCCCGGGACTGTTGTTAGTTGGAGGCACCCGTTGTTTCGGGCAAGCCATGGATTGATGCTTGTTGGTGGAGGGGGAGTATAAACTTTACCATTCTGCTTGGGAACCGCCTATAATGTGTGTAGCATGGAAGATATCAAGATCTCTCGGTTGTTATGTTGACAATGAAAGTATGCCGCTCAAAATATTATTTATCTCTGCTTTAAAATCGAGCTCTAGCACCTCTACAAATCCCTGCTTCCCTCTGCGAAGGGCCTATCTATTTACTTTTATGTTGAGTCATCCTCCTCTTATTAAAAAGCACTAGTTGGAGAGCACTGCTATCATTTGCATCCATTACTATTAATTTATATTGAGTATGACTATGATTGGATCTCTTTTACCATGAATTACAATGTCTAGTCGGTCCTTGATCTTCAGAGGTGCTCTGCATTTATATTTTGCGGTCTCAGAAAGGGCTAGCGAGATACCATCTTGTTATATCATATTATGATTGTTTTGAGAAAGTGTTGTCATTCGAGATTTATTATTATTGCTCGCTAGTTGATTATGCCATTGATATGAGTAAACATGAGACCTAAGCGTTATTGTGAATATGGTTAGTTCATAATCTTTGCTGAAAACATGAATGCTGGCTTTACATATTTGCAACAACAAGAGCAAACAGAGTTTGTAAAAGTTTTTTTTTTATCACTTTCAGTTTGTCAACTGAATTGCTTGAGGACAAGAAAAGGTTTAAGCTTGGGGGAGTTGATATGTGTCCATCGTATCTACTTTTCCAAACACTTTTGCCCTTGTTTTGGACTCTAACTTGCATGATTTGAATGGAACTAACCCGGACTGACGCTGTTTTCAGCAGAATTGCCATGGGTGTTATTTTTGTGTAGAAATAAAAGTTCTCAGAATGACCTGAAACTTCACGGAGAATATTTTTGGAATATATAAAAAATACTGGCGAAAGAATCAAAGGCCAGGGGGCCCACACCCTGTACACGAGGGTGGGGGGCGCGCCTACCCCCCTGGGCGTGCCCCCCTGCCTCGTGGGCCCCCTGGTGCTCCACCGACCTCAACTCCAACTCTATATATTCACGTTTGGGGAGAAAAAAAATTAGAGAGAAGGATTCATTGCGTTTTATGATACAGAGCCGCCGCCAAGCCCTAATCTCTCTCGGGAGGGCTGATCTGGAGTCCGTTCGGGGCTCTGGAGAGGGGAATCCATCGCCGTCGTCATCATCAACCTTCCTCCATCACCAATTTCATGATGCTCACCGCCGTGCGTGGGTAATTCCATCGTAGGCTTTCTAGACGGTGATGGGTTGGATGAGATTTATCATGTAATTGAGTTAGTTTTGTTAGGGTTTGATCCCTAGTATCCATTATGTTCTGAGATTGATGTTGCGATGACTTTGCTATGCTTAATGCTTGTCACTAGGGCCCGAGTGCCATGATTTCAGATCTGAACCTTTTATGTTTTCATGAATATATGTGAGTTCTTGATCCTATCTTGCAAGTCAATAGTCACCTACTATGTGTTATGATCCGGCAAGCCCGAAGTGACAATAATCGGGACCACTCCCGGTGAGTTCGTGTATTCACTAAGTGTTAATGCTTTGGTTCGGTACTCTAATAAAAGGAGGCCTTAATATCCCTTAGTTTCCAATAGGACCCCGCTGCCACGAGAGGGTAGGACAAAAGATGTCATGCAAGTTCTTTTCCATAAGCATGTATGACTATATTTGGAATACATGCCTACATTACATTGATGAATTGGAGCTAGTTCTGTGTCACCCTATGTTATAACTGTTGCATGAGTAATCGCATCCGACATAATTCTCCATCACCGATCCAATGCCTACGAGCTTTTCACATATTGCTCTTTTCTTAGTTACTTTACCATTGCTGCTGTTACAATTACTACAAAACTGCTACTGTTACTTTTGCTACTGTTACCATTACTTCCATACTACTTTGCTACTAAATACTTTGCTACAGATATTAAGTTATCCAGATGTGGTTGAATTGACAACTCAGCTGCTAATACTTGAGAATATTCTTTGGCTCTGTCAGGACCCCGATCCTAAGCCACATCGATCTAGCATGTAACACATCATATCACTTTGCGGCCTCACGCACAGTATTCCCACGGGTGTCGCCTTACCTGGCCCGGGACCGTTTGCGCCTTTTGGCTCACGTATATGATAGTGTCGCTAGCATCCATATGACAGAGAACCCGGGCCGACATGACAAGTCGTGAACCCCAAGTGGCACTAACTTACGGGGACAGGCATACATGAACCAACATCGAACGTGTCGGTCATCAGCGTGTGAATTCGGGCTGTAGCAACTGGGCTAACAGGACTCCGGCAACCCAGGCTGTAGCAGGCTAGCAGGACTCCGGAAGTCACCGCGTGACATTTCCCCGAAGGGACAGACACAGGAACGAAGTGGATCACATGCTGGCCAGTCTAAGTGTTCCGGAGCAGTAGCAACTAGGCTAGCAGGACTCCGGTAAACCGGGCTGTAGCAGGCTACCATGGCTCAGTGGAAGCACTAGACTACATTTCCCCATAAGAGAGGCTACCAAGGATAGACAACTAGGTTGTCGGATCCCACACATACCAAGCATTTCAATCATACACACAATATGCTCGATATGTGCAAATACAACATGGCATCACAACATGACTCTACAACTCAAGTATTTATTCAATAGGCTCCGAGGAGCAAGATATTACAAACATGGGTCTCATGACCCAACATTCAGAGCATACAAGTCAAAGCACATGCGGAAGCTTAACATGTCCGAGTACAGACATCTACAAATGAAAAAGGCCGAGAAGCCTGACTATCTACCAGATCCTGCCGAGGGCACAACATCGTAGCTGAGGTATCAAGCTAAACGTCGAAGTCCACACGGAACTACTAGCGAGACTGAAGTCTCTCTGCAAAAACATAAATTAAGCAAACGTGAGTACAAATGTACCCAGCAAGACTTACATCAGAACTAACTACATATGCATCATTATCAACAAAGGGATGGTGGGGTTTAACTGCAGCAAGCCAGCTTTGACTCAGTGGCTAACCTGAACTACTACTGCAAGTAACTCTTCTGAGGTGGCGCACACGAGTCCACATATTCACCATTTCAATATACCACTATGGATCCGCTCCCGTCTCCCTACGAGAATGCCATCCATAGCACTCATGCTTATCTTGCGCATTTTGGAGTATCCACTTTCACTTGTCTATGAACTATACAGGCAACCCAGAAGTCCTTTACCGCGGACGCGGCTATTCGAATAGATCATTTATAACTCTGCAGGGGTGTACTTCTTCACACACGCTCTCGCCACTTACCGCCATGTACACGTCATGTATCTCGGCAACCTTCAAGCGGAAGCCTAGCGAGGGTGTCGGCCACGACCTGACTAACCACACAAGTCCCTAGTCCAGGTTTATCGCCTATCCAGGTTCCATCCGCAGGGAGTCCGGCCGAGGTTTCCACATACGGCCCCGAACGATGTGTGCAGGGTTCCCGAGACACCAAACAGGCACCCGGTACACCATGCCACGTGCTTACTGCATCACAGCCCACCCCTCGGGTCAGCGCTGCGCACGGCCTCCAGCATACTACAAACACCAGAAACTACTTGCAACTCCTGGACAGAGGACAGGGGCAGTTAATAAGTTGAGAGAGTCAATTAAGGATCCCAATGTGTGGTAGTAGCTGTTCATGGATCACAAACACAGAACTCAGTTCCTGAGGACGGTTTCAATGAGACAACCCACCATGTACTCCTACATGGCCTCTCACCGCTACCTTTACCAAATCTTGTTCACACACTTAGCTCTCAACAGTAAGACATGTTCACCACATTCCAATTCATCCCCGATGAATCAGACCTGACTCAACTCTAAGCAGTAGCAGGCATGACAACAAGCATGAATGAGTAGGCACATCAGGGCTCAAACAACTCCTACTCATGCTAGTGGGTTTCATCTATTTACTGTGGCAATGACAGGTCATGCAAAGGAAAGGGGTTTAACTACCGCAGCATGTAACAGTTGAATCGTTGTTATCCTAATGCAGTAAAAGAGAGTAGGAGTGAGAGAGTGGGATTGTATCGGAATGAACAAGGGGGTTTTGCTTGCCCGGCACTTCTGAAGATAGTATAGTTCTTCATCGGTGTCATCGATCTCGTCGTCGGAACCACGTCTACTGAGAGGGGACAAACATCGGCAACAGAGAAGGAAACACAATCAATGCAATGCACAATATGATGCAGGATCATGACATGTCAATATGCTGTGTGTTGGGCTAATGCAACTAAAACCAGGGTGGTTTGAGCTTATTTGAATCAAAGATTCAAATACAAGCCTAAACTATGAATTCATATAAGTGCATTATCATGTTTCTTATAAACAGCAAGGTTAGGTTGCTCTAACATGCATGAAACCAGTATAGATGGGAAGATTGGATTTTTCTGATCATTTTTCATATATAACTTATTTCATTCTGAGTTACGGTTGATTTTATATGATTTTTAGAAGTTTATAACATTTTTTGAAATAAATAAACCATTTAAGATTTATTTAAATTCCAGAAAGAATTACTACGTCAGCATGACGTCACTGTGATGTCAGCGGTCAACATGGCCGGTCCAGGTCAAACCTGACCAGTGGGGCCCGCGTGTCAGTGGCTAACTAAACTAACCTAGTTTAATTAGCACTAACCTAGGTTAAACTAATTAAGTTTAAACCTAAACTAGATTAATTAGCCTGGCGGGGCCCGCATGTCATAGACCCAGGGGAGGTCAAATCCCCTGGTCAACCGGGGCTAAACCACCGGTGTTTAGCCGCCGGCGGCAGCAGACGAGGCGAAGGGCTCGGGCTCGCTCCTCCGGCGTCCAAATGGACGGCAGAGAGCGGCTACGGGGAGCTGGAGCTCACCCGCGCCCGTTGCGGCAAGCAGCAGCAGCTAGGGTGGCCGGAGACGACGGCCACGGGCTCGGCAGCGGCGGCCGGAGCTCGGGCGTGCTTGGTTCGGCACTAGGATGCACGGCAGGGGGGCGTGGAGAGGTGCTCCGAGCTCCTGGGGGTGTGGCGAACGCGGTGACGCGCTCGGTTTTGAGCCCGCGTGGCTGTGGCCACGACGGCGGCGTGCAGAGGCGGCGAAACGTGCGGGTGCGGGTGGCGCGGTAGCTACGGCGCACGAGAGCGAGAACAGAGAGGGGGAGAAGGGTCAGTGGCTCACAGCGGTCACGGCAACGCAGACGGCGGGCTCGGGGAGGAACCGAAGCGAAGCAGGGCGGCGAGGGGATCTCCGGCGGCGGAACGAGGAAGTCGGTGGCAGGGCGTCGTTGGAGCGCGTCCGGTGCCGCGTGAGCCGTCGAGGAGGTTGAGCTCATGGCACGTCAGAGGGGCGAGGGGGTGGCTCTGGGCGCGGCAACGGTGAGCGGCGGCGACGGCGGCTCTCGGGTGATGCGAGGGAGAGAGCCAGAGGAGGGAGAGAGGCACGGGGAGAGCGAGAGAGCGGTCGGGGGCTGCGTGGCGTCATCCGAAGAGGCCAGGGCGAAACAGCAAGCAGGAGGTGGCCGGGCGTGCGCCAGCGTGCGTCGGCCACGCGCTTGTCCTCCTGGCAAGGAGGAAGACGACAGGGGAGGGGGGCCAGGCAGGCTGGGCCGCACAGTGTTGGGCCGGCTGGGGGTGCCAGGTAAGCCAGGTAAGTTTCTCTCTCTCTCCTTTATTTTCTGTTTTTCTATTTCTTCTGTAACTTTGTGGCTTTAATTAAAATACTAAAACTAACTCAAAAATCATGAAGCTTCTCATGCCCACTGTATGGAATATTTCCAACAGTAAACATTTTAGTTTATGATTATTTGGACATTTTAAATATTTTATAGCATTTAAATGTCCAAATGCAAATAACATATGATTTAATCCAGTGACCTTATGATGTCCTAGAAAAGTGTGCACCATTTTTGTCATGGGTTCTAGACCAAGGCAAAGATGATGAACATTTTAGAAAGGCATTTCAGGTTCATTGAAAAAGATTTTTGTAAATCCTAGTTGGATTAAGGGGGGGTGCTGGGGTTCTGTCATCCCCATTTCAACTTTCTGAGAAAAGTAGACATGATGCAACACCGGATGCTAGCACTAGGCATTACCAGAACTAGGGATGTGACAACTCACCCCCACTAAACAAGAATCTCGTCCCGAGATTCAAGCGTAGGGTAAGATGAAGGGGGAACACAAACTAACATAATCTTCATGATCCAGGTTGCACTTCATAAAGGCGTTGATTCAATCACCATATTTGTCTCGTCGTCTTGCTCTGGGAACTCCAGCCAACATGACAACGAGAGGAAAAGGAAACTCTGGAAGGATCGATCTTCTCGAAGACCGAACAACTCAGGATCAACTCACGGAATGAGACATAGCAACATCTCTCGAGCTGAGACACGAAGCTCACATCTAGAGGGATGGAGTGGAACAGATGACGAGGGTTCACTAGGTAGACAACAATTCCACACCTAAGAGGGTGGTGAACGGTTGTCAATGTAGCAAGGATTTGAGTCGCCATGATACCATAACGAGACACCCTACAGAAGGATGACTCATAGAATTATCCCTTAAGTGGCAAAAAGAATTACTTTTGATTCAGAGATCAATAAAATTCTCTATACCAGCCTAGGGCAAATCTCGAGCAATCATTTGAAGGAGTTCGAAAGAATGACATACCCTGACTAGAATGGATGATGTGGACTACCTTGTTGAAGACAACGTAATGGATGATCTCTACTTATCATCAGAAATGGATGGAACCCATGGTAGGATGGCACAACGGCGGTGCAAGATGGGAATAAAAGGCAAATGCTGGGAATGATTGTAGTAACTGGGGAGAAACCCAACAGTAGAGAGTGAGCCCACTGTTTGGAAAGGTTATAACATAACCGAGGAAACCGAGAGCACAAGGATCCCTAAGGAGCAACTTCTAGAATAAGTCGCACGAAATCCTCATGGAGAAGATAGTCAAATAGCTCAATCAAGATACTACAATGATAGATCTTCCGGCTAGGTGTGTCGGCCAGAACATCAACCTTGTCGGGGCCTACATCATAGGTCTTGGAAAAGTTCCAACCATCATATCTGCCTGAGATTCAGATCTGGTTGGTAACAGGATATTTTAGACAACATGTCTGGAGAAGAAAGTTTGCAACACAAACCGACGAGATGACGTTGCGAGATTCTCGAGAAATGAACTACGGTAGCATGCTCCAAAACATGAGCTGGTTCTGCTAAACACATGTGAACATGCTGTCCCAGACAAGCATGACCACATAGTAGTCTTACAATGAAACACTACCGAGTCCTAGTTGGGAACCATCATCAAGGATATCGAAGTCCTTGCATAAGTCATATGATTAGCTCTTATGAAGAAACTTCTTTTCCCTGAACAAATCAGCCAGTGGCTTGGTGTGCTAGGGAATACATATGGAATGGAGGTAATTAATCTACCAAACCACAGAATACTTCACACATGCATGACTGACTTGGGACGATTCCAGAGGAAGCAAAACTAACTTTCTCAAATTCACGGCGGCAACTTGCACCTAATGCACGTGAACTTGGAGAAAGTCACTTCTTACACCAAACATGTATTTCATAAACGGGACATGAAGATAATGCTTACAAAAGTTTCCAACACTAGCTTGATGTTCAACATGAATCAAGGAGGAGACAAGATGCTGCTGATGGGCTCAATAGCAACTCATCGGAATTTCCATATCGCTGGACTTCCACCATCATGTGAACACGGTGATAGCATTGGTCAGACCAAAAGATGTAATGGTGTATGCTCGAGGGATCAACCATGAGTAAGACAACATTACGAACATCGTTGGTTCTGATTTGACTTGACGATAGCCCATACTCAATTAAAGTTTTGACAAGACAATAGATCCAACAACTGATCACGAGGACCAATTGGTGAAGATATCATCTTTCTTCAACACACACGCACAAAAAGATATCCCTTAACATGAACTAAGTCAGACAAGCTTTTATCTTCCAACTCTCCAAGTTGTTGTTTGGCTTAACCAACTAGCTCAGGGGTATCCAACACAGATTCTTGGAGAATGGGTGGTTTGGAGGAAAACCAACATGATCATGAACTCAACATAGCGGTCAGGTGACAACCTAGTAATACTTCCGAGAAGATATTCGAAACATCATGAACCACCGATATGTTACTAAGCTCGAGAACAATCTTGCTTTTCAGAGCAAGACAATATGATCAAATAAGCAAGGGATTGAATAATCCTAACTCATTGATGGAAGAGTGCACCAGAAATAAGGACTAGGTAGAAAAATCTATCTTAGAATGATGATTCAATAACAAACACACTAAGAATGAGAATATTGTCCATTTACTACCAAGCAACTAGTTGCTAGGAGTATTGATTTCGCACATCACGGTTCACTTGTCGGTATTCCGGTTGCAACAACACGGAACCGAGGAGCGAATGATGATGGCGAGAAGTATCGCTGCATCAAGAATTCATAAGGGTTGGTGCAATTATCATGACATTCCTGACATCAAGAGGGCAATACTTCAGGGTAGAACAGAATCAAAAGCTGGATTGGCATTTGATCTGCGGAATACAACTGCTTTGACCAAATTCTAGATATGGATGAGGTACTGGAGTTTGTTTCTCCTAGTCATTCTGAAATAGAACGGCTCGATGGACCACAAGGATAATAGACACTGATGAACACGATGGCACAACTATTCCTGACTATCACTTGATAGACGGAGGTCAGGATACAACTAAAGAGGGACAACTCAAAGGAACATATGTTTTTCTGAGTTGCGGATGCATGGATTAGTATGCGAACAAATTCAACATATTTCTTCCGGATAACCCATGCAGAGAGGTAGGATTGGCAGAGTCACAATATAGAATGGGGAACTCATCGAGAGCACTCCTGTTGTGATCTTTTGATCCAACAAACTTCTGCCATAAGTGGTTCATAGTATTTGGAAGAAGGAAATACCACGGACCTCGAGGACTATCGCAAAGGTTACTAATATCCTAATGGAACTAGCAACACTATCAACATGAGGTAAGTAGGGTGAATCTCGGGTTCAAGAACCCAGGAATAGAATGCCTACTAACTAAGTGGCATCACTGGATGCTTTCGAGAATGATGGCCAGAATCATCACACTGGGACACAAAACATGGCTAGATTACTAGGTAATCTTCTAAGACACCTAGGGTCATAATAATAACTCCAACATATATGTCGAGGCAATATAATACCTCAACTCAGCAATTAGTGTGATTAACCTGGTCCAAAGGGACATCGGGAATGGAAAGAAGGGATTTGCAAATGCATCAGACTATTTAGAAACCTGGGATGACTCAGACAACATAACGGCTGTAAATGCTCAAAATGATTTGAGACATTCTGCAAAATAGTGGCATAACCACTCAACATCACAATATCAAGGTTTTGAGATCAATTGTCAACACACGGAAGTAGTAGGAACTGAACTGGGGCTTGAAACCAACAATCATATAAATCTACAGATTAGTAACATGTGATCCTGATAGAAGATGAGAAAGCCTAGTTCTTAATCCCCGTAGAAAAGAAGAGGGTGACTCAGATCAGAAGGGCATAGGGTATAAGAAGTAAAAAGAGCCTTACGTTCCCTTCCACAATCAATTCCTTTATATAACTAAAGCATTTCTAGACTCAACTTCGACCAGTTTGGCTTGGTAATCATACAGGCAGTCAGGCTCTGATACCAAAGCTGTCAGGACCCCGATCCTAAGCCACATTGATCTAGCATGTAACACATCATATCACTTTGCGGCCTCACGCACAGTATTCCCACGGGTGTCGCCTTACCTGGCCCGGGACCATTTGCGCCTTTTGGCTCACGTATATGATAGTGTTGCTAGCATCCATATGACAGAGAACCCGGGCCGACATGACTAGTCGTGAACCCCAAGTGGCACTAACTTACGCGGACAGGCATACATGAACCAACATCGAACGTGTCGGTCATCAGCGTGTGAATTCGGGCTGTAGCAACTGGGCTAACAGGACTCCGGGAACCCAGGCTGTAGCAGGCTAGCAGGACTCCGGAAGTCACCGCGTGACATTTCCCCGAAGGGACAGACACAGGAACGAAGTGGATCACATGCCGGCCAGTCTAAGTGTTCCGGAGCAGTAGCAACTGGGCTAGCAGGACTTCGGTAAACCAGGCTGTAGCAGGCTACCATGGCTCAGTGGAAGCACTAGACTACATTTCCCCATAAGAGAGGCTACCAAGGATAGACAACTAGGTTGTCGGATCCCACACATACCAAGCATTTCAATCATACACACAATATGCTCGATATGTGCAAATACAACATGGCATCACAACATGACTCTACAACTCAAGTATTTATTCAATAGGCTCCGAGGAGCGAGATATTACAAACATGGGTCTCATGACCCAACATTCAGAGCATACAAGTCAAAGCACATGCGGAAGCTTAACATGTCCGAGTACAAACATCTACAAATGAAAAAGGCCGAGAAGCCTGACTATCTACCAGATCCTGCCGAGGGCACAACATCGTAGCTGAGGTATCAAGCTAAACGTCGAAGTCCACACGGAACTACAGGCGAGACTGAAGTCTCTCTGCAAAAACATAAGTTAAGCAAACGTGAGTACAAATGTACCCAGCAAGACTTACATCAGAACTAACTACATATGCATCATTATCAACAAAGGGATGGTGTGGTTTAACTGTAGCAAGCCAGCTTTGACTCAGTGGCTAACCTGAACTACTACTGCAAGTAACTCTTCTGAGGTGGCGGGGGGGGGGGGGGGGGGGGGGGGGGGGGGGGGGGGGGGGGGGGGGGGGGGGGGGGGGGGGGGGGGGGGGGGGGGGGGGGGGGGGGGGGGGGGGGGGGGGGGGGGGGGGGGGGGGGGGGGGGGGGGGGGGGGGGGGGGGGGGGGGGGGGGGGGGGGGGGGGGGGGGGGGGGGGGGGGGGGGGGGGGGGGGGGGGGGGGGGGGGGGGGGGGGGGGGGGGGGGGGGGGGGGGGGGGGGGGGGGGGGGGGGGGGGGGGGGGGGGGGGGGGGGGGGGGGGGGGGGGGGGGGGGGGGGGGGGGGGGGGGGGGGGGGGGGGGGGGGGGGGGGGGGGGGGGGGGGGGGGGGGGGGGGGGGGGGGGGGGGGGGGGGGGGGGGGGGGGGGGGGGGGGGGGGGGGGGGGGGGGGGGGGGGGGGGGGGGGGGGGGGGGGGGGGGGGGGGGGGGGGGGGGGGGGGGGGGGGGGGGGGGGGGGGGGGGGGGGGGGGGGGGGGGGGGGGGGGGGGGGGGGGGGGGGGGGGGGGGGGGGGGGGGGGGGGGGGGGGGGGGGGGGGGGGGGGGGGGGGGGGGGGGGGGGGGGGGGGGGGGGGGGGGGGGGGGGGGGGGGAGAGCAGGAGCGAGAGAGTGGGATTGTATCGGAATGAACAAGGGGGTTTTGCTTGCCTGGCACTTCTGAAGATAGTATAGTTCTTCATCGGTGTCATCGATCTCGTCGTCGGAACCACGTCTACTGAGAGGGGACAAACACCGGCAACAGAGAAGGAAACACAATCAATGCAATGCACAATATGATGCATGATCATGACATGTCAATATGCTGTGTGTTGGGCTCATGCAACTAAAACCAGGGTGGTTTGAGCTTATTTGAATCAAAGATTCAAATACAAGCCTAAACTATGAACTCATATAAATGCATTATCATGTTTCATCTAAACAGCAAGGTTAGGTTGCTCTAACATGCATGAAACCAGTACAGATGGAAAGATTGGATTTTTCTGATCATTTTTCATATATAACTTATTTCATTCTGAGTTACGGTTGATTTTATATGATTTTTATAAGTTTATAACATTTTCTGAAATAAATAAACCATTTAAGATTTATTTAAATTCCAGAAAGAATTACTGCATCAGCATGACGTCACTGTGATGTCAGCGGTCAACAGGGCCGGTCCAGGTCAAACCTGACCAGTGGGGCCCGCGTGTCAGTGGCTAACTAAACTAACCTAGTTTAATTAGCACTAACCTAGGTTAAACTAATTAAGTTTAAACCTAAACTAGATTAATTAGCCGGGCGGGGCCTGCATGTCATAGACCCAGGGGAGGTCAAATCCCCTGGTCAACCGGGGCTAAACCACTGGCGTTTAGCCGCCGGCGGCAACAGCCGCGGCGGAGGGCTCGGGCTCGCTCCTCCGGAGTCCAAATGGACGACAGAGAGTGGCTACGGGGAGCTGGAGCTCACCCGCGCCCGTTGCGGCAAGCAGCAGCAGCTAGGGTGGCCGGAGACGAGGGCCACGAGCTCGGCAGCGGCGGCCGGAGCTCGGGCATGCTCGGTTCGGTGCTAGGATGCATGGCAGGGGGGCGCAGAGAGGTGCTGCGAGCTCCTGGGGGTGTGGCGAACACGGTGACGCGCTCGGTTTCGAGCCCGCGTGGCTGTGGCCATGATGGCGGCGTGCAGAGGCGGCGGAATGTGCGGGTGCAGGTGGCGGAGCGGCTACGGCGCACGAGAGCGAGAACGGAGAGGGGGAGAAGGGTCAGTGGCTCACAGCGGTCACGGCAACGCAGACGGCGGGCTCGGGGAGGAACCGGAGCGAAGCAGGGCGTCGAGGGGATCTCCGGCGGCCGAACGAGGAAGTCGGTGGCGGGGCGTTGTTGGAGCGCATCCGGCGCCACGTGAGCCGTCGAGGAGGCATAGACAACGGAGGCGGAGCTCATGGGCACGTCAGAGGGGCGAGGGGGTGGCTCTGGGTGCGGCAACGGTGAGTGGCGGCTCCGGTGGCTCTCGGGTGATGCGAGGGAGAGAGCCAGAGGGAGAGAGGCATGGGGAGAGCGAGAGAGCGGTCGGGGGCTGTGTGGCGTCATCCGAAGAGGCCAGGGCGAAACGGCAAGCAGGAGGTGGCCGGGCGTGCGTCGGCCACGCGCTCGTCCTCCTGGAAAGGAGGAAGACGACAGGGGAGGGGGGCCAGGCGGGCTGGGCCGCACAGTGTTGGGCTGGCTGGGGGTGCCAGGTAAGCCAGGTAAGTTTCTCTCTCTCCTTTATTTTCTATTTTTCTATTTCTTCTGTAACTTTGTGGCTTTAATTAAAATACTAAAACTAACTCAAAAATCATGAAACTTCTCTTGCCCACTGTATGGAATATTTCCAACAGTAAACATTTTAGTTTATGATTATTTGGACATTTAAAATATTTTATAGCATTTAAATGTCCAAATGCAAATAACATATGATTTAATCCAGTGACCTTATGATGTCCTAGAAAAGTGTGCACCATTTTTGTCATAGGTTCTAGACCAAGGCAAAGATGATGAACATTTTAGAAGGGCATTTTAGGTTCATTGAAAAAGATTTTAGTAAATCCTAGTTGGATTAAGGGGAGGTGCTGGGGTTCTGTCATCCCCATTTCAACTTTCTGAGAAAAGTAGACATGATGCAACACCAGATGCTAGCACTAGGCATTACCAGAACTAGGGATGTGACAGGCTCCCGTTGTGTCGAATCAATAAATTTGGGTTGAATACTCTACCCTCGAAAACTGTTGCGATCCCCTATACTTGTGGGTTATCAGCCGCCGCCGCCGCCGTCGTCGGGGGGGGGGGGGGGGGGGGGGGGGGGGGGGGGGGGGGGGGGGGGGGGGGGGGGGGGGGGGGGGGGGGGGGGGGGGGGGGGGGGGGGGGGGGGGGGGGGGGGGGGGGGGGGGGGGGGGGGGGGGGGGGGGGGGGGGGGGGGGGGGGGGGGGGGGGGGGGGGGGGGGGGGGGGGGGGGGGGGTTGGTAAGATTTTAGAATGCAGACATTGTAAACATTGTAGATTTTAGAATGTAGACATTGTAGAATGTAGACATTGTAGTAGAATTTTTAGCAAGTGTTTAATAGAAATAGTTTATTTAGTAAGTGATTAATATAAATAGTTTATTTATATTAAGTGCTTAATTGAACTAGTTTATTTAGTAAGTGCTTAATAGAACTAGTTTATTTATAGTAAGTGCTTAATAGAACTAGTTTATTTAGTAAGTAGTTAATAAAACTAGTTTATTTAGTAAGTAGTTATTAAAACTAGTTTATTTAGTGTTAGGATTATATATAAGATATTTTGAAATGTTTTTGTTCATATTTTACACCATTGAAATGCAATGACCATCGATAAGTGGCCTATGTTTTGCCGGAGTGTTGATTAATTTCCGTTCCGGCAAAATTTCAGGCGCTTGATATGTCCTTTTTTAGCAAAGGTCATGCCGGATTTTTTGGGTTTTTCCGTCGAGTTGTAATCTTTGAATTTTGAACACAGGAGATGTCTAATGACGATGGGATCCCGGAGTGCGGGTACTGCTACGATGACCGGGGTTTGTGCGATAGGTTTCCTCACCTGCAAAATGATAGGTTTTTCACCGTGAAGCTGGAAGAGACCTTTGATGTCTGTATGGTACGCAACGACAAGCATTTCATCATAATTAATATCATCACTTGTGCTTCTTTTGTTCAACGTGTAATTTATGGATTTTTTTAAATTTGATTAGTACATCCCATGCCATGCTAGACCATATGTATTGGAGAAGCTTGGTTTTGGTTTAGATGACTTTGAGAATGTGGAGATGAGGAGGGCTCACTTAAGAACTAAACATGGTTATGATTTTTTGGTTAAGCTGTACAATGCGGTCGATCGCTCCCATTTCGGTTGCTCTAATTGGGAAGCTCTCTGCAAGGCATATGGATTTGAGGAGGGAATGCGAATAAGATTTGATATTCTTCCCGAAGATTATGATGATGATGATAATATCGACATCTGGGTGGATGTGGATATGCCTCCAGTTTTGCCTAGATGTGAGTTTGTCAACTAATTTATTAAGTTCAGTAATTTATGTTGTTATTTAAAAATATTTGGTGTTCGTCGGTACTAAACTTATTTATTTATAATTGTCAGCTTATTTCTTATCTTCAAGAAATACTCGGAAGGTAATAGACAGCACATACTACAGCTATGACTCCAAGCTTAATTGTGAGGAGAAAGGTTATCTTGTCTCATTCATAGAAGATGTTGAGGCCTTCAAAACCAGTCACTCTATCAGCCCAAATTATACTAGATACGTGCCACTAATCCATAAATTGCTTGATGGTAACTTCATTGCCAAAAACTTGGTAAGATTTTGTTAATGATGGTAACTTCATTGCATACATTATTCTTAAGTAAACTACATTGCTAACTACATATGTTACTATTACATTTTTAAACAGAGGCTCCCGAAGCAGGTTGTGCCTGACATGCTATTTACCGAAGGTGATATGCATATGGTTAGCTTACGACCAACTCCTTCGAAGGCTTACCATACTGCATACTCGATTTCTTCAAATGATGGAAGGCTCAAAATCAAAGAATGGAGCAAAGTGATGAATGCGCACACGCAAATAATTGGAGACAAAATGAATGTGCACAAGCCACAAGTTGGAGATAGGTTTATGTCCATTCTCCATTATGGAGAAGGACCGGTTTATCTGTTTTATGGTATTTTAGCTAGGAGAGAGCAGTAGGTCATAAGTATTAAGAACAATTAGTTAGTGTTGATTATATATGACTATGATGATGATGAGAAGCTTTTATTATGTGCTACAATGTCTTAGACTTGATGGTGATGCTGAGTAGGAGTAGTGATTATGAGTACTATGAAGATGATGAGGAGGAGTTGTTATTATAACTAGTGACCAAGTTGTTAGATGATGTCATGGACGAAAATGATGATGATGAGGAGCTATTTGACAATGATATATTATGATGATAAGTTGTTAATGATATTATGATGATGATGATGATGATGATGATAAGTTATTATGTCATTTGGTGAAAGAACCGCGGATTAGTTTCAAATGGATGGATCCAAAGTGACCATTGGTTACTTTGGATCCATGCACTTGAAACTAATCCAAGGTTCTTTCACCTAGTGATTTAATAACTCATTATAATGTAAAAACAATCTCTAAATTGCTACTGTATGAAAAATTGTATAAAGGTGTATGAATACGACCTAGAATTTAAAAGAAATAGAATACAGAATAATAGTAGTAGCGGTTGTACTGGAAAGCGCTGCTAGTAATTACCAGTAGCGGTTGTTCTAGAAAGTGCTACTACTAAGTAGATATAGCAGTAGCGAGTGCCATTAGGCGCTACTGCTAAGCTTTAGCTGTAGCGTCGTATCAGTAGCGTGCTTAAACGCGCTACTGATAGAACAAAAACCAGCGCTACTGCTAGGCTTTTCCCTAGCAGTGATTCGATGTATTGTGCAAGATGAAGTATTATGGAGGACACAAACCATCTGAACATTTTGTGCATTTCCACTAAAATCAAGTAGAGCATCCCTGTGGATTTCATATTTATATGCTGCAAGAAAACAAAGACACATTAGCACACACATGAATATTGGCCCAAGTATCAACCCACCAATCGGTGGACTAACAAACTGAAAGTACGGTAAACAGATTACCATACCCAGATGCCCCATCATTGTTGCTTAGAATGACATTGACTGACTTGGAGTCCTCTCATGGCTTCTTGTACTTGTTTGGGCACTTTTTGCCCAGTGCACTCCACGTGTTGTAGAGTTGCCTATGCTCTCTGCAAACTAGTCATGTCACCAGTGTCTACTAATACTCTGTAAAGCTTCTCGATCATTCCTTGTGTAATGTAGCGCAAATAGTGACTGCTTCTTTCTGCAAAGTGGTAAGACCAACTGGACCCACTAATGCAGAGTTTGCCTTAGACACATTGGCTACTTTTGTGCAGTTCAACTAAAATCAAAGTCGGAATAAAACTGAGCTTTAATGTTGATATCCCTGTAAGCAACAATAGGTATAAGGGAAACAATTACAGAGAAATAACGGTTGATGACTTGTACTCCCAGAAGAAAAACATCTACTGATCTACCTTATCTTAATGGGAAACAAAGCAGGAGAGTAGCAATTCTCAATCAGTGTGATTCATTCATATTAACTGAGACATTATCTTAACAATGCCTTGTTTCAACATGTATAAAGAACGACAAAGCAGAAAAGTATCATTCCTAAAACAATGCAACTGATTCATTTTAACAGAGACATTCTTAACAATACCTTGGTTAAACATGTAGAAAGAACTACAAAGCAGGATAGTACCATTTGTAAAACACTGTAACTAATATATAATAACACAGACATTATCTGAACAATACATTTCTTGAACATGTACTCCGGCCGTTCCCTAACAGAAATGGTACTCCCGCCGATCCCTAACAAGTGTTGCAGTTTTGAACTAAGATTCAGTAGTTAATTCTGAGGAAAGTCGGTACTGACCTTTCAAGACTAAGATTTGAAACAACTCCTGAGGCAGATCTAAAAGAGATCTCAACACATATATGGAAATCCGGTCTCATTTTGTGCAGTTCCACCAAAATTAAGCGAAGCAAAATGTCGCAATAGCAACAAGTTGAATAGATATCCCTATTTTAACAGAGGCAAAAAAGGAATCGACTACTGGCCAATAAAGGAGGATGAAACATGCGGCCTCAAAAATGGTAATCCCGCCAATCCCTAACAAGTGTTGCAGTTTTGAACTAAGATTCAGTAGTTAATTCTGGGAGTGGCATTGCTTAATTTTACCAGCGGCATTAGATTAACAAAAAGCATAAATAGTTTGAATGGAGAGTGGGCGCAACAACAGCATGTGCTTCCATCTACTTATAAAGGGGGTGATGTAGAGTTTTGTTGTAACAAAGAAACAAGCATCATGTCTGGGTTGGAACAATTTTTGCCCACTTAATGGTAAAAGACAGCAGTTCAATAGCTTCAATTCAACATTTATCGAAAACAGTACCAATACAAGTAGCACAACATCTCAAAGCACACTGCAGCATCATGTGGATGAAAGTCGGTACTGACCTTTCTTGACCAAGATTTGAAACAACTTGCGAGGAGGACTTGAAAGAAATCCAAGACATATATGAAAATACATGATCTCCTTTTGTGCAGCAACACCATGTGCATCCATCTACTTATAAAGGGGGTGATGCAGAGTTTGTTGTAACAAAGCAATAAGCATCATGTCTGGGTTGGTACCATTTTTGTTCACTACTTAATGGGAAAAGAGAGCAATACAATAGCTTCAATTCAACATTTATTTAAAACAGTACCAATACAAGTAGCACAACATCTCAAAACACACTGCATGATCATGTGGATGAAGGCAAGTACCAACCTGTCATGACGCACACAAGATCACCTACGAATCTGCCAACACGAATAGGAAATCCAATCTCGTTTTGTGCAGTTGCACTGAAATCAAGCAAAGTCGCCAGTGTGACATTTAAGTTTGCTATAGCAACAAGTTGAATAGATATCCCTATTTTAACAGAGGCAAAAAAGGAAACAATTACTGGCCAATAAAGGAGGATGAAACAAACGGCGACAAAAAGAAGCATCTAACTTATCTTGATGGAAAACAAAGTAGGACAGTAGCATTTCTAAAACGGTTGCATTGATTCATATTAACAGAGACATTCTCTTAAAACAACATTCGTTAAGAATGTAATTTACTTTTAACAGTGGCATTGCTTCAATTTTCCAGCACCATTCTTAGATTAACAACAGCAAAATAGTTGTATGGGACATGGGACATGCCAGCACCATGTGCGTCCACACGTATAAATGGGTGATGCAGAGTATGTAGCCAAGCAGCATATCTGCGTTGGTCCCATATTGTTCTCTTTGAACCTTTTGCCTATGTGAGGACAGCAAATCTAGTCCTGCACAAACTACCCAACCCCCTAGTTTCTTTTCCTTTTCAACAAAGAGATCGGTTCCTTACAGATGTGTGTACTAGGTTACCCCCTTTTTCCCTTTTCGACCAACAAAGCGGCTGGATAGCCAGTCTATACTACTTTCCCTCCCTCCTTTTGTCATTGAACCACGTCGTAGATTCATGCTCCACCCCACTGCACCCTTCTTTCCTCTTTGAACCAAGACCTAGATTCGACTATAGAATCGAAAAAGATCCGCATGCAGCTAGAGCAATGACAGTTTTAAAGAAACTTATACCTTAGGGTCGTCGGGATGTGGCAAGGCGTGCGGCGGGAGGCCGGATCTGCCCACACTACATACGGCAGCGAGGAGGAAGGGGTTGGTGGCCCTCCCGCACAGGCGCTCGGTGAAAGAGAACAGCGCAGCCGGCAGTGGATTGCCTCCCTCGCCGAAGGTGATAGAGTGAACGCTACACCTCCTTCCCTTCCCGGTGCGACGGGATCCGGACGCTTCCTTCTCCAGCTGTGAGGGGGGAGAGAGAGACAGAGGCCAACACAGTCTTGTTTAGATCTGGTGAAGACGGTGAGAGACTGTGAATATAGCAAACCCTAGCAAAGGAACATTGAGCCTCCAGCGTGTATATATATGTAGTGCGGTGAGAGTGTGGAGAGTGCAAACCCTAGCGAACAAGCGCTATGGCTCCAGCTTATATAGTGTACTACATATATACTGTATTACGGACTGAGCTCCTGTGCCTTAACTGCACCTGCCTTTGGCTATATGACAGGTGGGCCAGCCACATTTTGTGCCCACCAGTCATACACCCAAAGGCAGGTGCACTAAGTCAATGAAGCTGCGTCCATATAGTACTCGTGTATACTACTAATATATAGTGGAGTGGTTTTCTTATTCTCTCCATAACAATCATTTTAAATTGTGTAAGTACAAAATGAAACTCTTTATTTAATGTACCAGTGAAGAAAACTACTACTTCCGATGAACTAACGATCCACACGTCCTGGTCGCACTTCCTGTCCTTCACGTGCGGTACACTACCCTCCCTTAAGTGAACAACCACACATGCGCCAAATTATCGGAAATGTGTGAGAGTGTGTACAAATAAAGAATTTTAATTTCAATTATCGAAAAGGTTTGAGAGTATGTACAGTTTGCCCTCTCTCAATAATTATGGTTTGTTGTGTTCGGCCTAAACTTGGTCAAGCTTTACAAAGTTTGACTTCAGTCAAATCTAATATGCGGAGTAAATAAAAATGGAGGGCTACTACGTCCATCCGGGTTTTTAGTCCACACCATTTTTTTTATCAAAGTTAATAGCTGGACAAATAAAATTATAGGGGAGCAGAAGACAAAGTTGTGAGAAGGCTTAGAAATCAATACAAAACTTATGCTCTTAGTACCAACGTCGATCCTTCTTCGAGGAAACATTTGGTTCATAGCCAATTGTGTGATAAAATTGCACCAACGTGAAAGACGACTGCTTCTCCAATGCAACCAAGCAAAGAGCACTGATGGAAGACAGCTTGTTTTTTGTCGAATATCGATCAGCTTCACCAGCCGACGCAACCATGAGGCGCAACCATGAGCATCGATGGGTCATCGTGGTGATGCATCATCCATTTGGCATCAAGTTTTGGTGAGGCACCTATGAAGTTCGACAAATCCTCACTGTGGTCTATTTCTTCTCATTAATCAAGCTTGAGGAAGGAAGAACCACGTGGCAGAGGACAGTGAGGCAGAACAACAACGGCCATCCAATTTTGTGCAGTTCCACTAAAATTGAGGAAGACATGCCCGGGTATGGAGATACGCATCACTATTTGCAAAAATATAAATAAGGGATATAGTGTTGTTACTTTGTTTTGGCAGCGGTACAAGATTAACAATGACATCTGAATTGTCAATAAGAATTAATGAAAAGTACACCAACAAACAGAAGCATCATGATTATCTTGATGGGAACTAAACCAGGATCCCCGAGAAAAAGCATTTCTTCATTTAACCAATGATAGTATTAGATTAGCAGCAGCAATAGTAGCATATGGACAATGACCACACAACCACCATGTACTTTTTGTCGAAACAACATGTATACCTCCACCGAGGCATAAATCAGGACAACTTTTCGAGTGGCATTTCCTCTATAATAGTAGGTGATGTTGGACCAGCCGACGAACCCTAGCTACTATACATGGGGAGCTGGGGAGTAGTCGCATAGAAGAAAACCAACATGCAGCGACCTGGGGAGCTGGACCAGTACAATAAGTTATACCTCAGGTGGGCGAGATGTCGCTTAGGCGGGCGGGCGGGATCTGACCACACGACGGCCGTGAACAAGGGCGTGGAGGACCTTCGTCCGCGCCAGCGTGGGCTCCAAGAGGACGGTGCGCATCGGCTTCCTCCATCACCGACGGCGACAACGTCAACGCTGCACCTCCTCACCTCCCGCAGCGGACGGGATTCGGTCGGATCTGTGACCACCAATGAGGAGAGAGATAGAATGGACATTGTCATCTTATTTTGATATGGAGAGGGTGAGAGAGCGAGATGCGAGAAACCCTATCAAACAAGAGGCTATATATACAATGGAGTAAAAAAATCTCTCCATAGTAGTGGTTTTAAATAGAATACGTGCGTTCCGGGAAAAAAGAAACGAAAACTGACCAAGAAAGAAAACTCGATCAAAAACACGCCCCCGCTTCCAGGTCGCGAGAGTCGTCGCGCACACACACATAGACATAGACATGCATATCCATGTTTACATAAAATTCCATCTCCATCTCCAATCATATTTGTCCAACTGGCACATTATTTACGTTGTTAATTATATACGCAACAATATTAACGTACAACATCTCTTGTTTGAGGGCGTCCGAACCGCTGCCACGCCTGCTCCTGACCAACCCGAACCCTCTTCATCACCCGCGCGTGCTTCCCGCCCGAAACGGTCAGTGCCGCCTTCATGCCTGGCCAGAGCGGACGCGACCTCTCACTGGCGCCAGCATTGAAGCGGCGCGCCGGTCGAGAGAGCATCGGCCGCGCCGCTTCCCGATGCACGCGATTGCTCCGCGTTCAAAGGTCACAATAGCTGGCCACAACATGCATGTAAAAAGTTCTTGGGAGTCCGTGCTACACCTAGCTATCCTCCCCCAACTCATCAATCTCTTCCAGTAGTGCTAGTAGTCCATGGCGCGATCCATCGACAAGCAGGCGAGAAAGTTATCGTATACTCCGTTTGCGGTGAGTGGCATGCCGAGCGACCGTGTGGGGTGGAGCTGTGGAGGAGGGTGAGACATGAACGCGACAGACGTGATTCAAACGTTGGTTTTGCTCGATGGCGCGATCCAACGAAATGAAACGTTGGTTTCTCTCCGTTTCCATATTTTCTCCGGAAAAACGGAAACTTTCCACTCCATTTTCATTCCTACTCCAAGGCTGCCCCGTTACAACGTTCCATCAAATACAAAGGAAAACTAACACGCATGCTGATGCATCTCAATGATTCATAGATCATAACCAATTTTTACTTCACAACTAAAGACAAAAGTTGTGAGAGCGTGTACAAAAGAAAAACTACTGATGGGGTCACTATGACTTAAACCCAAAACCCTAAACAGGATTTAATTTCCTGTGTAGGTAGAACCTGTCGAAGGAAAGACGGCTGGCACCCTCGGATCATACCATGCTTTTGTGCAGTTCCACTAAAATCGAACTGAGCATCCCTGATGGCAAAGATATTGAAGAAGTGTGATTAGAATAATAGTACTGGCACTAGTTCATGAGACGTAAACTCATCACAAATAGAAGCCGGTAGAAGTTGAGAAAGATCGACATGGAGATGGAGCTATGTGGGGAGCTGCGGCAGTGGAGCAAGCCGGCTCCAAAAGGAAGATGTACTACTACCTGGGACGTCGGGCTGTAGCTAGAAGGGCGGTCGGGACGTGGCATCAGCCCATACCGTGGGGACCCCCGATTGGGACGCACCGACTGTGGGTTTTCTCCCTCGCCGATGTCGATCGCGTCTACGCAGAACATTGTTCCCTTCCCCTAGCAGCGGGATCAGGCCGGATATGTGATCAGCGGTGTGGCCACCGTCGTTCTATGCTTGTGAAGAGAGCAACCCAAGCAAGCAGGCTTGTAGCTTAGGCTCCTGCTAGTGTATATATAGTGGTTCTCTTTTTCTCTCCATATCAACCATTTTATATTACGTACGTGTCATTGAAGAGTGAAATGATGGTTGCTTCTTCCGACTAACTTACTGTGTGATTTGACTGCTCCTTAGTGGCCCCTACACGTACTCCCCCTACGTGTATGATCGTTCCTAAGTCTCACTTGTACTTATCTCTATTTTCTTGCATGACACGTAGACAGGATGCGCATAGAGGAATTTTGTTACTGCACGTTGTTACATAGTACTGTACTACTAGTACCTACTCCCTCCTTTCGGTTCACTACTGGTACTCTCTCCATCCTGGCTTATTGGTCCCCTTTGTACTCAATTCATGTGCTTGTTTTCCTCAAGAAATTGTCTTTACCAACGTATTAATATCGGGAATGCATGCATGAACAACGAATGATTAAACCTTGCATGCAACGTTTTGACAAAGCATTGACTTATGAACATGTGAATGTGAGGGACTACAACCTCGTGCATGCATGCAACAGTCACACGTACACATGGACACAAAAACACGTGCGACGCCCTAATGGATGAATGTCAGAGCACACGACGGAACACACGCGGTCACGCTCAAGTGCTCAGCCTACACGTGCATGCACACACATACTCAGCCAGGGTGAGCTAGTGACCGTATAAACACCAAAAAATGTATATATTAAGCACAATGAGAATATTATGAAGTCCACTTACCATATTTTTACAAATATACAGTGACAGACAGTGTATTTATCTCGTTTGAAATTAAGCCATATTAACCGGAAAGGAGGCAGTATGGACTAGCATTACTTTGTTGTGTCCCGTCAACTTGCCGAACTAGGAGAAGCTTGCAGGACGGGAGAATCTTGCGCGCGGTGGCTCGCAGGACAAGGAGAAACTTTTGACTAATGCAAGCACTCCCTCGCTCAGGCGGTGGACGTGCAACAGTTAATTCGGTGTCAGATTGCCAGAAGCATACACTATACTAGTACTATTATTGTTTGACTTCCCGAAGAGGCGAACAGCCAAGCGCAAAGTTTACTAGTACTAGTACTACTACTATAGAGGTATGTACTATACTACTAGGAACCGGATGGAGGAGCGTCTACACTCTTATTATATTTTAAAAATGTGATAAAGCAATCTTCAACACATTTGGTTCACTTCGAGGGTTCTCGCATGTGATAATGGAAGTTGATTGCATGGAACACTCGCCACAATTCTTGCTTAATTCTCGCTCATATCCTGTTACAAATAGGAGCGCTCGGTAATATTTCCTCTTTTTTTGTAATTCAGCATGTAAACAGGCCAGCAAACCTTGCGGCGCATCTTTGTGCGAACCATGCTTTCTCCACTTTGAATGTGGCCGAGAGCTGGCTTGATGAAACACCTCGCTTCCTTCTTCTTTTTTTGCGGGGTACCTCGCTTCCTAGTGACCAGTCTCTTGGCTGATCATCCTAAGAATGCTTATATATGAATAAAGCTCTCTCATTTACCCGCAAAAAAGATTAAGCCATATTAAGCGGAAAGGAGGGAGTATGGACTAGCACTACTTTTTGGTGTGTCCCGTCAATTCGCAGAACGAGGAGAAGCTTGCAGGACAAGGTGAAGCTCGCTTACACCTTTTGACTAATGCAACCTGCCCTCGCCCAGGCGGTGGACATGCATCAGTTCATTCGGTGTCAAATTGCCAGAGGCATACACTGTAGTACCCAACATGCGGAGTACCATCATTGTTCGACTTCACGAAGAGGCGAAGAGCCAGGCGCAAGGTTTAGTAGTACGAGTAGTACTACTACTAGAACCGCATGGTGGAGCATCTATACTCTTATTTTATTTAAACTCTGATAAAGTACACATTTATTCGGTTGAAGGGCGGAAAACGGCAGCCCAATAGTATAGTATTAAAAAACATCGAACATGTAATGATGATATCGATCAACCATGCTCGAATATATCTTGGCCTCGGTGCGAGCCCGTCTGTGTGTTCTCGCTCCTCGTCTCTCTCAAGGAACGGTGGGTTGGCCATTTTGCCGTCAATTGAGATCGGTTTGCTCACACTCCGGTCCCACATGTCAGTGATATGCCAAGATGAGGTGCGTTGACCGACTGGACATACGCGTACTTGGTTTTGCACCTTCAGAATACTCCTCCCTCCGTCACAGTTTACAGGGCGCGCTTCATTCTGATGCATTTCTCTCAATGCATTTCCACCACCAGAGAGACTTTAGACGCGTTTGGTTTAATGCTCAATTAATTAGGGCGTGGTAACCACAATCAAGTCCACAATTTTCTCTCACTGTACTACGGAGTGGAGTAAGTGCATGCATGTGTGTACCCGTGGTGGAAGCACTGCATGCATGTGTGTACGCATTATTTCCTCTAGTAATAGACGCCGTGCTATAACTACCAATGCTATTTTTCAGGCCGATCGCTAGCCGCCTTGGTCCCAGAGATTTTCTTTGAAGCGCGCTCTATAAACAGTGACGGATGGAGTAGTATGAGCAGATTCAAAGAAGAGTGCATTGATGGTTGCTTCTTCCAAGCAACTTACAGTGGGAAAGGCGGGGATTATGATTTGACTGCTCATTACTCACTATTAATGCGGCGCAAACGACCGGGCTGAGTCTCCCATGCGGTTGTGCACTACACCCTCGGTTCTTAAATATACTCCAGAGTATTTGTCTTTCTAGAGATTTCAACGAGTGACTACATACGAAGCAAAATGAGTGAATCTACACTCTAAAATATGCCCATTTGAAATTTCTAAAAAGAACAATATTTAGGAACGGAGGAGTATAATTTTGTGCATGGCACATCGACCCGGATGCTGAAGAGGCTTCTGGCAATGCTATCAAGCTTCCAGCATTTGTTTACATAATTGACGTACTATACAAATAATTTTCCAGCGACATGAAATTGTACAATGCTCTGAGCTTTCAGCTTTTGTTTCGTGTGTCTTGCCATTGATGCTCTTTCGGAAACAATAAAAAACTAACTTCCTTGCTAATGCATCTCAATGATTAGCAGATTAGAGCTAATATTTACATCACAACTGAAGAAAAAGTTGTGAGAAGGTGTTAAATTAAAATTGATCCATGCTTTCATTGGCAGCAACGTCCCCCCAGCTCTGTCTAAATCAACAAGGCATGTTGAGAAAAAAAGTAGCTGTCTGGTTCATGCAACATTCCGATCATTTTGTGCAGTTCCACTAAAATAGAGCTGAGCGTCCCTGTTCGAAAGATATTAAGTGTGATTACGATAATAGAGGACTGCTGATGAAACAATAAACACACAAATAGTAGCCGGTCACCTTTGCAGTCTCTCTTAAGACTAACTAGTTGGAGAAGATTAAGCAAATAGTTGGAGAAGATTAGGCTCGGAGTTGGATGAGGAGGATAGAGCAAAACCAATCTCCCTTTGTGCAGTCACACTGAAATGTAGAGATGTTGCCCTTGTGACATTTTAGTACAACTGCACAAAACACTCTTAAGAAAAAAGTGAATTGTGCAGTTCACCAAAAGGTCGCAATAGCAACGAGGTGAAATGGTAGCCCTGTTTGCAAAAAAAGAGGTAGAAAGGAGACAATTACTGGCCAATAACACGAGTTGAAGACACATACGCCGACAAAAAAGAAGCATATTCCATGTAATAAGGGAAGATAACAACACAGTTGTGTTTGTCTAAAACGGTGTGAGGACGAGATTGCAATATGGAAAGTACGCCAGACGAGCTACGTTTTGGGCGAAGAACTATGGAAGATACACATGCAAGATTTTCCACATGCAGCGACGTGGGAAGACGGGCAGTGGAGCAAGGGCGGAGGGGATACCTAGGGGTCGTCGGGATGTAACTAGGTGAGCGGCGGCGGGCGGGGTCTGCCCATACTACGGCAGCGAGCAGGTGGCGTAGGCCCTACCGCACCGGAGCTTGGTCAGAGAGAACGGCGGGTACCGTAGATCGGGATGTGCTGCCTCGGCGCTGTCGAACGGAGAAATGATGCACATCCTCCCTTTCCGCCGACGGAAAGGATGCGGCCGGATCAGTGACCAACGGTGAGAGAGAGAGAGAGAGGCCACCGCCGCCTTGTGTGAGATACTCTGAAGAGAGACAAACCCAGGCAGGTAGGCTCGATTGTATATAGTGGAGCGGACTACCTTTTTCTCCATAAAAATCATTTTATATTCTATGTACGTGCCATTGAGCGATATAACTTTATTTAAAAATAACGCGCCAATGCATCAGGTCAAACTTTGTTTCATGCACGTGTGGTACACGACCTCCGTAGGTAAACAACCGCTACACGCGTTCAAATTAGCATGTGGGCTGCCATTTCGTACAGAAATGAGCTCCATCGTGTACCCGTGCGGGTGTGGCTGGGCACGAAGCGTGAGTACGTGCACCTATTCTCTTCGTGTACATACACCACCTACGTGGGGTTGTGTGAGAGCAATATAAACGTAGAGAGATATAGTGTGTGGGTTCGTGAGTGTTTTTTTTGAGGGGGGTCAATCAAAAAATGTAACATATGCAATGTGTGTGAAATAGAGTCCTGGATATATCATATATATAGAGGGGCCGATCCACGAGAAGAGAGTGGAGGTATCATCGGCTTAGGTATCCATAGAATCGAAGAGAGGGATGATGTGTGTGTGTGTGTGTGTGCGTGCACGATCGATAAAGAGTGCCATCGAATTTGTGTGTGCCCACGTCAAAGATATAGAGTGGCTGGCCTACTAGAATGTGAGAGGGGACAGGTGCAGTTTGTCTCTATGGCATGGATACCTACCTACAATGCTCGACTATCGGTGTGTGGTGGGGGGGGGGAGGCCTAATTAATTATAGAGGTACAATGGCTGTTATATTTGTGGAGGAGGAGGGGGGGGGGGGGGGGGGGGGGGGGGGGGGGGGGGGGGGGGGGGGGGGGGGGGGGGGGGGGGGGGGGGGGGGGGGGGGGGGGGGGGGGGGGGGGGGGGGGGGGGGGGGGGGGGGGGGGGGGGGGGGGGGGGGGGGGGGGGGGGGGGGGGGGGGGGGGGGGGGGGGGGGGGGGGGGGGGGGGGGGGGGGGGGGGGGGGGGGGGGGGGGGGGGGGGGGGGGGGGGGGGGGGGGGGGGGGGGGGGGGGGGGGGGGGGGGGGGGGGGGGGGGGGGGGGGGGGGGGGGGGGGGGGGGGGGGGGGGGGGGGGGGGGGGGGGGGGGGGGGGGGGGGGGGGGGGGGGGGGGGGGGGGGGGGGGGGGGGGGGGGGGGGGGGGGGGGGGGGGGGGGGGGGGGGGGGGGGGGGGGGGGGGGGGGGGGGGGGGGGGGGGGGGGGGGGGGGGGGGGGGGGGGGGGGGGGGGGGGGGGGGGGGGGGGGGGGGGGGGGGGGGGGGGGGGGGGGGGGGGGGGGGGGGGGGGGGGGGGGGGGGGGGGGGGGGGGGGGGGGGGGGGGGGGGGGGGGGGGGGGGGGGGGGGGGGGGGGGGGGGGGGGGGGGGGGGGGGGGGGGGGGGGGGGGGGGGGGGGGGGGGGGGGGGGGGGGGGGGGGGGGGGGGGGGGGGGGGGGGGGGGGGGGGGGGGGGGGGGGGGGGGGGGGGGGGGGGGGGGGGGGGGGGGGGGGGGGGGGGGGGGGGGGGGGGGGGGGGGGGGGGGGGGGGGGGGGGGGGGGGGGGGGGGGGGGGGGGGGGGGGGGGGGGGGGGGGGGGGGGGGGGGGGGGGGGGGGGGGGGGGGGGGGGGGGGGGGGGGGGGGGGGGGGGGGGGGGGGGGGGGGGGGGGGGGGGGGGGGGGGGGGGGGGGGGGGGGGGGGGGGGGGGGGGGGGGGGGGGGGGGGGGGGGGGGGGGGGGGGGGGGGGGGGGGGGGGGGGGGGGGGGGGGGGGGGGGGGGGGGGGGGGGGGGGGGGGGGGGGGGGGGGGGGGGGGGGGGGGGGGGGGGGGGGGGGGGGGGGGGGGGGGGGGGGGGGGGGGGGGGGGGGGGGGGGGGGGGGGGGGGGGGGGGGGGGGGGGGGGGGGGGGGGGGGGGGGGGGGGGGGGGGGGGGGGGGGGGGGGGGGGGGGGGGGGGGGGGGGGGGGGGGGGGGGGGGGGGGGGGGGGGGGGGGGGGGGGGGGGGGGGGGGGGGGGGGGGGGGGGGGGGGGGGGGGGGGGGGGGGGGGGGGGGGGGGGGGGGGGGGGGGGGGGGGGGGGGGGGGGGGGGGGGGGGGGGGGGGGGGGGGGGGGGGGGGGGGGGGGGGGGGGGGGGGGGGGGGGGGGGGGGGGGGGGGGGGGGGGGGGGGGGGGGGGGGGGGGGGGGGGGGGGGGGGGGGGGGGGGGGGGGGGGGGGGGGGGGGGGGGGGGGGGGGGGGGGGGGGGGGGGGGGGGGGGGGGGGGGGGGGGGGGGGGGGGGGGGGGGGGGGGGGGGGGGGGGGGGGGGGGGGGGGGGGGGGGGGGGGGGGGGGGGGGGGGGGGGGGGGGGGGGGGGGGGGGGGGGGGGGGGGGGGGGGGGGGGGGGGGGGGGGGGGGGGGGGGGGGGGGGGGGGGGGGGGGGGGGGGGGGGGGGGGGGGGGGGGGGGGGGGGGGGGGGGGGGGGGGGGGGGGGGGGGGGGGGGGGGGGGGGGGGGGGGGGGGGGGGGGGGGGGGGGGGGGGGGGGGGGGGGGGGGGGGGGGGGGGGGGGGGGGGGGGGGGGGGGGGGGGGGGGGGGGGGGGGGGGGGGGGGGGGGGGGGGGGGGGGGGGGGGGGGGGGGGGGGGGGGGGGGGGGGGGGGGGGGGGGGGGGGGGGGGGGGGGGGGGGGGGGGGGGGGGGGGGGGGGGGGGGGGGGGGGGGGGGGGGGGGGGGGGGGGGGGGGGGGGGGGGGGGGGGGGGGGGGGGGGGGGGGGGGGGGGGGGGGGGGGGGGGGGGGGGGGGGGGGGGGGGGGGGGGGGGGGGGGGGGGGGGGGGGGGGGGGGGGGGGGGGGGGGGGGGGGGGGGGGGGGGGGGGGGGGGGGGGGGGGGGGGGGGGGGGGGGGGGGGGGGGGGGGGGGGGGGGGGGGGGGGGGGGGGGGGGGGGGGGGGGGGGGGGGGGGGGGGGGGGGGGGGGGGGGGGGGGGGGGGGGGGGGGGGGGGGGGGGGGGGGGGGGGGGGGGGGGGGGGGGGGGGGGGGGGGGGGGGGGGGGGGGGGGGGGGGGGGGGGGGGGGGGGGGGGGGGGGGGGGGGGGGGGGGGGGGGGGGGGGGGGGGGGGGGGGGGGGGGGGGGGGGGGGGGGGGGGGGGGGGGGGGGGGGGGGGGGGGGGGGGGGGGGGGGGGGGGGGGGGGGGGGGGGGGGGGGGGGGGGGGGGGGGGGGGGGGGGGGGGGGGGGGGGGGGGGGGGGGGGGGGGGGGGGGGGGGGGGGGGGGGGGGGGGGGGGGGGGGGGGGGGGGGGGGGGGGGGGGGGGGGGGGGGGGGGGGGGGGGGGGGGGGGGGGGGGGGGGGGGGGGGGGGGGGGGGGGGGGGGGGGGGGGGGGGGGGGGGGGGGGGGGGGGGGGGGGGGGGGGGGGGGGGGGGGGGGGGGGGGGGGGGGGGGGGGGGGGGGGGGGGGGGGGGGGGGGGGGGGGGGGGGGGGGGGGGGGGGGGGGGGGGGGGGGGGGGGGGGGGGGGGGGGGGGGGGGGGGGGGGGGGGGGGGGGGGGGGGGGGGGGGGGGGGGGGGGGGGGGGGGGGGGGGGGGGGGGGGGGGGGGGGGGGGGGGGGGGGGGGGGGGGGGGGGGGGGGGGGGGGGGGGGGGGGGGGGGGGGGGGGGGGGGGGGGGGGGGGGGGGGGGGGGGGGGGGGGGGGGGGGGGGGGGGGGGGGGGGGGGGGGGGGGGGGGGGGGGGGGGGGGGGGGGGGGGGGGGGGGGGCCGGGGCGGCGGCGGACCGGCGGTGGGGAGTTGTTTCGGGGTGGAGAGGCGGCGGCGGACCAGCGGTGGGGAGTTGTTTCAGGGCGGTGGCGGACCAGCGGTGGGGAGTTGTTTCAGGGCGGTGAGGCGGCGCAGGGTTCGGCCGGTGGTGGCTGGCGGCTCAGGGGGGTGCAGGTTGAAGATGAACTGCAGGCCCTCCCTAAACTATCCCATGTGAAGTGCTTCTCTGCTACCATTGCATTCAGTTTCGACAGTAACATTCAGATTCCACAGTAAATTTCAGTTTCGACAGTTAAGTTCAGAGTCAACAATTTTTACCTCATCTGTTATAGTCAGGTGGTTTTTGGTGATGTAAATTTTACATCTATCAATTTTTGGTAATGCATTTTACACCATCTATTGGCGATGCTATTAGAATCCCACTTGAGATTAACGATGTCTGTCTTGTGCCGCTTCAGCCTTGATGTCTTACGGCTCACCGGAGCTGCTCCAATGACGGAACGATCCATCACAATAGAACAGTGCACTGGACGCCGTCTACAGATTCCTCAGATCTTCTTCCACACCTCCGACAGCCACCTCTACCTCAACTTCTTCAGCGACCAACACAATGATGCTGAGGTCGACACGGCTACGGCAAAGAGGTTGTACACTTGTCGCATCACTTATTACTCTACATTCATGTCGATCCATTAGGGCTATTGTGGTTCAACGGAAAAACATAGCAACAGGAAATTTTCCTATGGCACTCTACTATTCAATTATTCATGCATTTTGTTGAAAGGAATGGAGCAAAACATCCACCTGGTATCATTATTTTTGGATCCATCCACTGGTTGTTACCATTTCTCTAGATTTCTGCATGCTCTCCTTACATAATCTCACTATATTTTTTTGTATGCATGTCAGATATTGTACACAGTCATGCTGAACATGTAGAGAAAAAGAGAAGAGTTTTGCGCGGCAATACAATGTCATGCAGACATCGGTCCATGGTGGGTTCAATGGCAAACTATCCCCCCCCCCATCTCCAGATTGTAATCCAGAGGAAGATATCTGTTCTGAGGCGGATTCAGACGCAGCTGACCACTCCTATTTACCCCCCAAGGTGTTTGCTCTAACTTGGCATGATGATGTTAGTCATATCATGCATATGTTGCCTTGCAGTGCCTACTTTTGACATCATATATGTCATCTGCCTAGTTTAGACATGTTCTGTAATGCCACCTGTTTACTTTCAATATCATATATGGGAATTATGCACTCTCATGTCTTTTAGCCAGCCATAATATATGTGAAATGTGCAATGCCATCCTGTTTAACCAGGCATCATATATTTGAATGATATCTAGCCCATCCTTTTCGTCATTAAATTTCCATTTGTCGACAATGTGTGTACATTAAACTACTCTTCTTGTGAATCAGCCATTTGAGTGGGTGATGGAAAAATCTGGAGTGAAAACAAGGCCTTCAGAGCAGACAGTGCTACGAGTCAAAGTAGATCTCTTGCTGGGTCCCGATAGCTCCTCAGAGATGGATTCGGAGACATATGACCAGTCCTATTCCCCCACCGAGGTGTATGCTCTAACTTGGCAAGGTTCTACTGCTCATATCACGCATAAGGTGTCTTGCATTGCATAGTTTAGACATCATATACACAATATTCAACACCATGTTCTTAGTTCAGACATCATATATGTGAATGCCCTCCGCTTAGCATATAAATCACATATGTGAATTAAATCATGCAATCCTGGTTACTTAGATAACATGTATGTGAATTATGTCATGCGATCATTTTTAGTTAGTCATCATATCTTTGAATTATGTTATGCTATGCTATCCAGTTTAGATAGACATCATATATGTGAAATTATGTCATGCTATCCGTTTTAGTTAAACAATATACATGTCAATTATTTAATGCCCTCTTTTTTCCACACTATCTATTGCATCTGTCTTTCATACAATGTCTGTACATTCAACTATGTTTCCTGTTTATCAGCCATTTGAATTGGAGCGGGTGATGGCAGTATCTAGCGGAGTAAAAACACGATCTTCAAATAAAACAGTGCTACCTCTTGGTGGAGATAGCACCCCGGATGTACATGCACGAGAACCAGCCCTACCACACATAACCTAGACTCTCACAGATTTTACCCCTACAGCGATGGACAGAGAACCAGCTTCACCCAATCTAACCCCAACCCCAGCAGATAGTAACCCAGTTCCTGTTGATACAGCACCATCTCCACCACAGAGCTCCCAAACAAGAGCAGTTAGTAAGGTAGCTCCAGTGCCCAAAGCGCCAGTACTACCACGGCGAACCTCAACTCCACCAGTTAGTACACCTATTCCTGTGGAGGAAGCACAACCAGCCATTCATAGTTTAGCATCTATCGCATTTGATGTTGTTAAATCCTATGTGCGTATCTTCCCATCATGGAAATATTATACTGAAGATGAAGGAAAATGCCAGTTGCAGGTGTTTGTCCAGGAGTTATGTGTAAGTAATGTTATTCATGGCAATTACTTTGCATTGTCCCGTACATTCTACCTCCATGATGGTTATAATACAGCAAATTTTCCCATTTTTCTCTATAGAGAAGGACCGATTTTGAAACTCAGGATGAGGTAACCTATGCTAATACCTCTGGTATCTTCAAGAATGCTTGGTGGCAGTATCGGAATTACCTGAAGAAAACGTACTTCACTGGCAAAGAAACTCATCAAATTCCCTTATGTTCTCCTGAGACACATTTACTGGACGATGACTGGGAACGCCTTGTTCTTTACTGGTCCCGAACCAAGAATGTGGTAAGGTCTATGAGCTTATTTTATTTTAAGTACTATATGCTTGCGTCTTACTATACTCTGTTCATGTAGAACAAGTGCTTAAACCTGAAGAACAAATGTTCTCATTTAAGATTCCATTGCTATCATGCATACTGCTTTGCTCTTGTATCACTGTATTTACTCATACAAACTTATTTTTAAATTGAACTATCCAATGGAAACTCCAATGGCACAACAGGTATGTTTACGCATGTTTCTTTAATATTTTTGCTCTTATAAATAGCTCTGTTAATTTCAATTTCAATTGTGTATATAGTTGACTTCTCATATCATGCACATTACTAGCATCATAACAGGGCCAATAGTGTTGTTGTACATGTAGACCCGTGGTACCCATTTGAAATCTTGTTGTGCCGTTTAGTTTCCCACGCTTTGTATTCTTTCAGTGTTGCTTTCCCTTGAACTGATATGATTTGAACCGTGTGTCTATTTTGATTTGGCAAGACAATGTAGTGACCATAGTACATAGATATATGTTTGTTTGATGCTTTTATAATGTACTACTTGGCAATAGAAGACTTGGTAGTTTAATCTTGTCCACCTTACTAATGAACTGGTTCACCAAAATGAGTTTCATATACTAGTACATGCTAAACCTGTTATGTGTCTGCTTGTTTCTTCTCTTAGAATGCTGACAGAATATTGGGGAAGAGTGCCTTATTAAGCAATGATAAAGGAAGTAATGCAGATAAGGTTCAGGATCGTGAGACATCCTTGTTGGTCTCCAACAAAGCTGATAAAACAGCTAAGGAAAACTATCTTGAAGACAGTGAGGCAACCCCAAAGTCCTTTCTTGGTTTACTGTTCGAGTTACTGGCCACTACTGCTTGCACAAGCTATTCAAACTCACTGTCTGAATCAGGTCCGTTTCTTGAGTCTCAACTACAAGCTGAAAGACATCGATCAGCTATGCTGCGACAAGAAGCGAAAGGACTACGGAAGTCCCTGGAGCATTCAGATGCATACTTTCTAGTGCAACAGCAAGCGTTGGAGGAATTTAGCGCCAAACAGGACAAAACTAATAAGCTTGCTAAGCTTATTGCCAGCATGGTGGATACCCAGGATAACATTTCTTGAGCTCTTCTGAAGTTGTTTCAGTTATGGACTTGTTTTGCTTCCGCATTTATTTGCACTGGTGGCCAATTTTGACGGCGAGTGTATGTAATATGCTGCTTTGTTCCGTATATTTGCACTGGTGGCGAACATTGATGCCAAGTGGATGTAATATGTGTAATAGCTGTAATAGGCTAGCGTTAGTTGCTTGCTTATTTATTTCCTTATTGTCTTGTTTAGTTATTTGCTTGTAGTCAATGCAGTTCTTTTTCCGCATTTTTCTAGTGGCCACAATAACCTATTTTTGGTAACTAGGCCACAATAATCATGGCAACACACGGACTGTTGTAACCATGGGCCTCCTGCGGGCCGTAGGATCCATGGGCCTTCTACGGGCCATAGGATCCATGGGCCTTTTACGGGCCGTAGGATCCATGGACTTTCTACGGGCCGTATGATCCATGGGCCTTCTACGGGCCATAGGATCCATTGGTCTTCTATGGGCCGTAGGATCCATGGGCCTTCTACGGGGCATATAATCATTTCGCCAAACATGGGTCGTACTATTCGTGGACCATAACGGGCCGTTAATAGGCCGAATTTGATAACGCTATGAAAACAGCCCAACGGGTTAACGGGCCACAAACGGGCCGAATGTAACTACGGGCTGTATTTGGCCCACAAACAGAATAGGCCAGTAATGGACCATATCTAACCTAATTCTAGAAATGAGCCCAAGAATAAATGGGCCCTTAGAAGGCCGAAAGTTAACACGGGCTGGAAACGGCCGACGGAATAATGGGCCGTTAATGGGTATAAAGAGAAACACTGTTCATTATGGGCCAGTTTCATCTCGGGCCTTTAATGGGTCAAAAGTTAAAAAGGGCCTCATATGGGCCGAAATACGTCATGGGCCATACATGGGCCAGAAGTTACAACGGGCTGGAATCATATTGGCGGCCCAGATGAAGCTACTGGGCTTAATTCCGATAGGCCGTAACGGGCCGGTAGTTAGCGGGCCGTAAATGGGCTATATACGAACAGGACGTTAACAGGCTTTCCGTGGGCCGGCCCATTACCTTTTGACCAAGTCAAACGGGCCGGCCTTTTCACCGGAATGGGCCTCTGTTGGGCCGTGCCACATGTCGACATATCATAGGCGGCTCCTGTCCAATGAGTGGATGACATCAGTCCCAACGGTGAGCCAACACGTGTTTCCTCTGCCAATGAGAATTTTACACGTGGAAAATCCCCATTGGTCCGGGTTGTTAACAGGTTATCGGATCCAAAACCAGACCCGATAGCTTAATGGGGACCTGTTACGGTGGATGCCACGTGTTGGTCACCCTTGACGAAAGCACTTCTATGACGCGCGATTTATTGTCATGGAAGTGGACACTTCCGTGATGATAATTTTGGTAATGTCATGGAACACTTCTACGACAGCACAGGTATGACTATCTTGATTCTGTCATAAAATCGTCATGGATGTACATGCATGACAGAAAACGTGACCTACTGTGACAAACACGTATCATCACGGAAGTGTATTTTTTTGTTGTGTACCATTGTCGAATTGTCTTGTGAATAGGGATTCCGAGCTTGATTGGGTTGTTCCAGGAGGAGGATTTTGCTCCATTGATCATGAGTGTTTGTGATGGACTAAGTTGGGACACCCCTGCAGGGTTTGATCTTTTGAAAGACGTGCCCTCGGTTATGTGGCATATGGGAATTTTTAATATCCGGTTGTAGAGAACTTGACACCAGATCCGAATTAAAATACACCAACCGCGTGCGTAACCGTGACCGTCTCTTTTCGAGTGAGTTCGAGAAGAGAACACGGTGGGGTTATGTTTGACTCATAAGTAGTTCAGGATCACTTCTTGATCATTACTAGTTTTGCGACCGTTATGCGTAGTTTCCCTTCTTACTCTTGTACTCGTAAGTTAGCCACCATACAATGCTTAGTCTCTTGCTGCAACCTCACCACTTATCCATTCCATACCCCATTATGCTTTGCTAGTCTTGATACCCATAGTAATGGGATTGCTGAATCCTCGTGGCTCACAGATTACTACAACAACAGTTGCAGGTACAGGTAATGCAATGATCTGATGTGAGAGTGATGCTTGCTTGTTTGGAGTTCTTCTTATGCTTCTTCTTCTTCGATCAAGGGATAGGTTCTTGCTACCTCTTGAGCTTGCGTTGGTTTTTCCCTTGAAAAGGAAAGGGTGATGCAGCAAAGTAGAGTAAGTATTTCCCTCAGTTTTTGAGAACCAAGGTATCAATCCAGTAGGAGACAACGCTCAAGTCACCGAATACCTGCACAAACAAACACCAACTTGCACCCAACGTGATAAAGGGGTTGTCAATCCCTTCACGGTTATTTGCTAAGTGAGATCTGATAGAGATGGATAAACCGTAAAGTAATATTTTTGGTATTTTTGGTTTATGGAACAGAAAGTAAAAGATTGCAAAATAATGGAACGACGACAGAAATTGGCAAGTTGATGGGAAACTAATATGATGTAAAGCAGACCCGGGGGCCATAGGTTTCACTAGAGGCTTCTCTCTAGATAGAAATTATTACGGTGGGTGAACAAATTACTGCCGAGCAATTGATAGAAAAGCGCAAAGTTCTGACAATATCTAAGGCAATGATCATGAATATGGGCATCACGTCCGTGTCAAGTAGACCGAAACGATTCTTCATCTACTACTATTACTCCACACATCGACCGCTATCCAGCATGCATCTAGAGTATTAAGTTCATAAAGAACGGAGTAACGCATTAAGCAAGATGACATGATGTAGAGGAGTTAACTCAAGCAATATGATGAAAATGTCATCTTTTTATCCTCGATGGCAACAATACAATACAGGCCTTGCTGCCCCTACTGTCACTGGGAAAGGACACCGCAAGATTGAACCCAAAGCTAAGCACTTCTCCCATTGCAAGAAAAACCAATCTAGTTGGCCAAACCAAATCGATAGTTCTAAGAGACTTGCAAAGATATCAAATCATGCATATAAGAATTCAGAGAAGATTCAAATAATATTCATAGATAAGCTGATCATAAATCCACAATTCATCGGATCTCGGCAAACACACCACAAAAGAGTATTGCATCGAATAGATCTCCAAGAACATCGAGGAGAACTTTGTATTGAGAATCAAAGAGAGTGAAGAAGCCATCTAGCTACTAGCTATGGACCCGTAGGTCTGTGGTAAACTACTCATGCTTCATCGGAGAGGCAATGGTGTTGATGTAGAAGCCCTCCGTGATTGAATCCCGCTCCGGCAGGACGCCGGAAAAGGTCCCTAGATGGGATCTCATGGGTACAGAAGGTTGCGGCGGTGGAAAAGTGGTTTCATGGCTCCCCTCAAAGTTTTTGTGGTATTTCAGTATATATAGGAAGAAGATCTAGGTCAGGGGGTCACCGAGGGGCCCATAAGGTCGGGGGGGGGGCGCCCTCCACCCTTGTGGCTGCCTCATGGCTCTTATGACTTGCACTCCAAGTCTCCTGGGTGTCTTCTGGTCCAAGAAAAATCATCTCGAAAGTTTTATTCCGTTTGGACTCTGTTTGGTATTCCTTTTCTGTGAAACTCTAAAACAAGGAAAAAACAGGAACTGGCACTAGGCTCTAGCTTAATAGGTTAGTCCCAAAAATCATATAAAATAGCATATTAATGCATATAAAGGGGGGGGGGGGGGGGGGGGGGGGGGGGGGGGGGGGGGGGGGGGGGGGGGGGGGGGGGGGGGGGGGGGGGGGGGGGGGGGGGGGGGGGGGGGGGGGGGGGGGGGGGGGGGGGGGGGGGGGGGGGGGGGGGGGGGGGGGGGGGGGGGGGGGGGGGGGGGGGGGGGGGGGGGGGGGGGGGGGGGGGGGGGGGGGGGGGGGGGGGGGGGGGGGGGGGGGGGGGGGGGGGGGGGGGGGGGGGGGGGGGGGGGGGGGGGGGGGGGGGGGGGGGGGGGGGGGGGGGGGGGGGGGGGGGGGGGGGGGGGGGGGGGGGGGGGGGGGGGGGGGGGGGGGGGGGGGGGGGGGGGGGGGGGGGGGGGGGGGGGGGGGGGGGGGGGGGGGGGGGGGGGGGGGGGGGGGGGGGGGGGGGGGGGGGGGGGGGGGGGGGGGGGGGGGGGGGGGGGGGGGGGGGGGGGGGGGGGGGGGGGGGGGGGGGGGGGGGGGGGGGGGGGGGGGGGGGGGGGGGGGGGGGGGGGGGGGGGGGGGGGGGGGGGGGGGGGGGGGGGGGGGGGGGGGGGGGGGGGGGGGGGGGGGGGGGGGGGGGGGGGGGGGGGGGGGGGGGATTGCCATGCAACGGATGCACTAGAGCTATAAGTATATGAAAGCTCAAAAACAAAAACTAAGTGGGTGTGCATCCAACTTGCTTGCTCACAAAGACCTAGGGCAATTTGAGGAAGCCCATCATTGGAATATACAAGCCACGTTCTATAATGAAAATTCCCACTAGTATATGAAATTGATATCATAGGAGACTCTCTATCATGAAGATCATGGTGCTACTTTGAAGCACAAGTGTGGTAAAAAGGATAGTAGCATTGCCCCTTCTCTCTTTTCTCTCATTTTTTTTATTGGGCCTTCTTTCTTTTTTTAGCCTCTTTTTTATTTTATTTTTATTTTTCGTCCGGAGTCTCATCCCGATTTGTGGGGGAATCATAGTCTCCATCATCCTTTCATAACATGGGACAATGCTCTAATAATGAAGATCATCACACTTTTATTTACTTACAACTCAAAAATTACAACTCGATGCTAGAACAAGATATGACTCTATGTGAATGCCTCTGGGGTGTACCGGGATGTGCAATGAATCAAGAGTGACATGTATAAAAAATGATGAACAGTGGCTTTGCCACAAATAGGATGTCAACTACATGATCATGCAAAGCAATATGACAATGATGATGCGTGTCATAATAAACGGAACGGTGGAAAGTTGCATGGCAATATATATCGGAATGGATATGGAAATGCCATAATAGGTAGGTATGGTGGCTATTTTGAGGAAGGTATATTGGTACCGGCGAAAGTTGTGCGGTACAAGAGAGGCTAGCAATGGCAGAGAGGTGAGAGTGCGTATAATCCATGGACTAACCATTAGTCATAAAGAACTCACATACTTATTGCAAAAATCTATTAGTCATCGAAACAAAGTACTACTAGCATGCTCCTAGGGGGATAGATTGGTAGGAAAAGACCATCGCTCGTCCCCGACCGCCACTCATAAGGAAGACAATCAAAAAAGGGGGGGGGGGGGGGGGGGGGGGGGGGGGGGGGGGGGGGGGGGGGGGGGGGGGGGGGGGGGGGGGGGGGGGGGGGGGGGGGGGGGGGGGGGGGGGGGGGGGGGGGGGGGGGGGGGGGGGGGGGGGGGGGGGGGGGGGGGGGGGGGGGGGGGGGGGGGGGGGGGGGGGGGGGGGGGGGGGGGGGGGGGGGGGGGGGGGGGGGGGGGGGGGGGCTGTGGCTTAGTAGTCCTGAAACCTGGAGAGATCACCCTTCATTTTTCTTCCCAAGTGGCTTGCCAACCTCTAAACCATTCCAAGACCATGTCATTTTCATCTTGGACCAATCCCAATATTCTTTTTCTTGGGAATATTCCTTTTTCTATTAAAGGAATAACCCTGCTAGCTCTGAGTTGTGAAGCAACTCATATCTCCATCATTCCAAAAATTCTCAAATAATTCTCCTAAATCCTTTGGGACATATCTTCCTCAGATATGCAAAAATATTCCTTGCCATGTTCCAAAATAATTCACAAATAATTCTTTTCCTATTCTGCCCTAAATGGCACTTTGTGAAGGAAGTGCTATTTATGTTTACTTGTTTGACCCCAAACTTTTTGTACACTCTTTCCTACCCATATCATTGCCACATGCCAAAATTCAACTTTATTTGGATAATAAATCTCCCTTGGCTAATTTCCAAAGTTTCTGGTTAACTAGAAGCTGTGTGAAGCAAGTGCTAGCTAGGAATATCCAAATGAGTTGAAAATTTTCAAGCATCTTCATATGCTCAAATCATGACTCTCCACCAAATTTCAACCCTAGCCAAGCATCTATGTGATCACAACCTCAAATCTTAGTTTCTGGTAAGATTTTCACATTGTGAAGCAACTATATTTTATATTGCTCCATAACTGCTGAAAATCTACCAGAGTATTCTCCTACCTATATAACACCTCTCCACCAAATTTGGGCTCAATATATTTAGCCAATTTCTCCCAAGAATTCCATCTAGTTTCTGTCCAGATTCAAGCTGTGTGAAGGAAGTACCATTTTGGTTTATCCAAATGGTATGAAATTTATACAGTATCTTCATATGCCAATATCAATCATCTCCTCCAAATTTCAGCACAACCCAATCATCCAGTTGAGCACAGCATCAAGATTTGCAATTCTGGCCAGTGTGGTCATTTGTACTGCAAGTGCTATTTCTCCTCATCCAAATGGGCTGCAACTTTGCAGAGATGACCACCTTAGTGTGTGATCACTCTCAGACAAAATCCCTGAGTCTAGTTCCTGCTCAATCCCCCTCACATCATATCAAACACCTTGCTATTCCAGACCAAATCTGCTAGCTGAGGTCAACTCATGAGCCACTATGCTTGTTTCTCTCTTCCTTGACCTCATATGACGAGTGACGAACCGAGTTGACATGGCGGAGTTGACCAGGACACGTGGCATCACCGAGTCCACGCGGTGACCACCGCTCTGGCATGCCATGGACGTGAGCTGCATTCTGGTCAGCTCGGGCCCCTCTCCTCCTCGTCGTTTCCGCGAGTCTAGTCTTGTCCAACAGGTTCCTCTCGTCGTCGCCTTCCTCCCTAGATAAGCTTCCCCCTCTCCCGTCCCCTCCCTCGCGGTGTAGCCGCCGCGCCCGTACCCTGCCGTCTCTGCCGCCGATGCGTCCCGTCGTCCGAGCCCTCCCGAACCCTCCCGAGCACGCCCGAGCCTCCTCTGCTCCTCCGTGAGGCCTCTGGATGCCTCTCCCCTCTTTGCCGCATGCTCCCGAAGCTCCGGGACATGGCGCACGAGTCGCCACAACCGTTCTCGGCCACCCGCACCGTTCGGCTATTTAAGTCCTCCCCACGGCTATTTAAGCGTGCCCGAGCTCCCTCGCAGCCCGCAGCCTCTCTCCCTCACCACCCGCAGCTTTCTCCCCGAGCCTTGGAGCTCCACATCCCTTCCTCTGGCCGCCATTGCCGCCGGTCACCTCCGCTCAAATTGGAGCGGCGTGGCCCCTCTCCGTTCGCCTAGACCCACTGGCGGACGCGCCATTCACCATAGAATCCAACCACATCCTTGCCCAGCCTCATCTACCGCCTTAGGGCCCCGTGGCCGAGGCCTCGCCGCCTACTGCCATCGTGCGCCGCCGCGACCCTTGCCTTCCCTGCCTCCGCCGAGCCCGCCTCTGGGATCCCCAGTCGCCGGAGACCACCTCCGCCCCCTCGCCCACCCGCTCCGGCCACCCGAGCCCCTTCCTTGACCGCAGCTGCCATCCTCGGCCACGCAGTGGAGCTCCGCCTCTGGCTGTCCTCACCTGCGACCGAGGCCTTCTCTGAACGCGGCGCACGCCGGGGCACCCGCCCGTCCGCTCGCCCACCGGAGCGGCCCACCGGAGCGCAGGAGCCCGCACCGGAGCCACGACTCTGTTGCCGTGTCAGGAATGGAGGAGGGAGGAGGAAGAAGGAGAGGGACTGAAGAGAAAGTCAACGCGGGTCCTGCATGTAAGCGACCCGGCGAGGGGGTACAGTGGCTGACGACCGGGCCTGGATATTTTAAGTGGAAGCGCATTTTATTAAAGTACGTTTTCAGGAACTGGAAGGCGTATTTCTGTTATACTACAGCTGAAAGTTCGCTTTCCTTTTAAGAAAACGTAAACTTACTAGTGTGCCTCCAGTTAAAGCCGTCAGGGGCCTGTCTGTGAATACTTTATTTACAGATTGGTCCCTATACTTCAAACGGCTATAACTTCTTGATCCCAACTCCGATTCAGGTGAAACTAACGCCCACTTCTTCGTATCGTCGAGCCCGTTCCGATGGGATCATTTTCATAATGTTTACATATTCTGAAAATGACCTTATTGCCCTTGCCCCTAATCAGCCCCCTCCGAGGGAGAAGCTTTTCCGTCGATTCCTTCCGAGATCGTTTCACACTTCTTCCCGGTGTATCCTTCCTCCCCAGGCAAGCCACAACTCTCATCTGCATTATCGCATTGCAATGTCATAGTTTAATTATTTATTTTAACAGCAAGTATGAGTATCTGTGAAATAAATTAGATTATGCAATGTTGGAGTTAATACTCGGATAGGTGACTACCATATTGAGTACAGGATTGTTAGTGACCAGTTGTTTACCCACTTGTTGATACTATGATGTGGAGATTACCGTCTATGATTATTTTGGAGGGGGGGGGGGGGGGGGGGGGGGGGGGGGGGGGGGGGGGGGGGGGGGGGGGGGGGGGGGGGGGGGGGGGGGGGGGGGGGGGGGGGGGGGGGGGGGGGGGGGGGGGGGGGGGGGGGGGGGGGGGGGGGGGGGGGGGGGGGGGGGGGGGGGGGGGGGGGGGGGGGGGGGGGGGGGGGGGGGGGGGGGGGGGGGGGGGGGGGGGGGGGGGGGGGGGGGGGGGGGGGGGGGGGGGGGGGGGGGGGGGGGGGGGGGGGGGGGGGGGGGGGGGGGGGGGGGGGGGGGGGGGGGGGGGGGGGGGGGGGGGGGGGGGGGGGGGGGGGGGGGGGGGGGGGGGGGGGGGGGGGGGGGGGGGGGGGGGGGGGGGGGGGGGGGGGGGGGGGGGGGGGGGGGGGGGGGGGGGGGGGGGGGGGGGGGGGGGGGGGGGGGGGGGGGGGGGGGGGGGGGGGGGGGGGGGGGGGGGGGGGGGGGGGGGGGGGGGGGGGGGGGGGGGGGGGGGGGGGGGGGGGGGGGGGGGGGGGGGGGGGGGGGGGGGGGGGGGGGGGGGGGGGGGGGGGGGGGGGGGGGGGGGGGGGGGGGGGGGGGGGGGGGGGGGGGGGGGGGGGGGGGGGGGGGGGGGGGGGGGGGGGGGGGGGGGGGGGGGGGGGGGGGGGGGGGGGGGGGGGGGGGGGGGGGGGGGGGGGGGGGGGGGGGGGGGGGGGGGGGGGGGGGGGGGGGGGGGGGGGGGGGGGGGGGGGGGGGGGGGGGGGGGGGGGGGGGGGGGGGGGGGGGGGGGGGGGGGGGGGGGGGGGGGGGGGGGGGGGGGGGGGGGGGGGGGGGGGGGGGGGGGGGGGGGGGGGGGGGGGGGGGGGGGGGGGGGGGGGGGGGGGGGGGGGGGGGGGGGGGGGGGGGGGGGGGGGGGGGGGGGGGGGGGGGGGGGGGGGGGGGGGGGGGGGGGGGGGGGGGGGGGGGGGGGGGGGGGGGGGGGGGGGGGGGGGGGGGGGGGGGGGGGGGGGGGGGGGGGGGGGGGGGGGGGGGGGGGGGGGGGGGGGGGGGGGGGGGGGGGGGGGGGGGGGGGGGGGGGGGGGGGGGGGGGGGGGGGGGGGGGGGGGGGGGGGGGGGGGGGGGGGGGGGGGGGGGGGGGGGGGGGGGGGGGGGGGGGGGGGGGGGGGGGGGGGGGGGGGGGGGGGGGGGGGGGGGGGGGGGGGGGGGGGGGGGGGGGGGGGGGGGGGGGGGGGGGGGGGGGGGGGGGGGGGGGGGGGGGGGGGGGGGGGGGGGGGGGGGGGGGGGGGGGGGGGGGGGGGGGGGGGGGGGGGGGGGGGGGGGGGGGGGGGGGGGGGGGGGGGGGGGGGGGGGGGGGGGGGGGGGGGGGGGGGGGGGGGGGGGGGGGGGGGGGGGGGGGGGGGGGGGGGGGGGGGGGGGGGGGGGGGGGGGGGGGGGGGGGGGGGGGGGGGGGGGGGGGGGGGGGGGGGGGGGGGGGGGGGGGGGGGGGGGGGGGGGGGGGGGGGGGGGGGGGGGGGGGGGGGGGGGGGGGGGGGGGGGGGGGGGGGGGGGGGGGGGGGGGGGGGGGGGGGGGGGGGGGGGGGGGGGGGGGGGGGGGGGGGGGGGGGGGGGGGGGGGGGGGGGGGGGGGGGGGGGGGGGGGGGGGGGGGGGGGGGGGGGGGGGGGGGGGGGGGGGGGGGGGGGGGGGGGGGGGGGGGGGGGGGGGGGGGGGGGGGGGGGGGGGGGGGGGGGGGGGGGGGGGGGGGGGGGGGGGGGGGGGGGGGGGGGGGGGGGGGGGGGGGGGGGGGGGGGGGGGGGGGGGGGGGGGGGGGGGGGGGGGGGGGGGGGGGGGGGGGGGGGGGGGGGGGGGGGGGGGGGGGGGGGGGGGGGGGGGGGGGGGGGGGGGGGGGGGGGGGGGGGGGGGGGGGGGGGGGGGGGGGGGGGGGGGGGGGGGGGGGGGGGGGGGGGGGGGGGGGGGGGGGGGGGGGGGGGGGGGGGGGGGGGGGGGGGGGGGGGGGGGGGGGGGGGGGGGGGGGGGGGGGGGGGGGGGGGGGGGGGGGGGGGGGGGGGGGGGGGGGGGGGGGGGGGGGGGGGGGGGGGGGGGGGGGGGGGGGGGGGGGGGGGGGGGGGGGGGGGGGGGGGGGGGGGGGGGGGGGGGGGGGGGGGGGGGGGGGGGGGGGGGGGGGGGGGGGGGGGGGGGGGGGGGGGGGGGGGGGGGGGGGGGGGGGGGGGGGGGGGGGGGGGGGGGGGGGGGGGGGGGGGGGGGGGGGGGGGGGGGGGGGGGGGGGGGGGGGGGGGGGGGGGGGGGGGGGGGGGGGGGGGGGGGGGGGGGGGGGGGGGGGGGGGGGGGGGGGGGGGGGGGGGGGGGGGGGGGGGGGGGGGGGGGGGGGGGGGGGGGGGGGGGGGGGGGGGGGGGGGGGGGGGGGGGGGGGGGGGGGGGGGGGGGGGGGGGGGGGGGGGGGGGGGGGGGGGGGGGGGGGGGGGGGGGGGGGGGGGGGGGGGGGGGGGGGGGGGGGGGGGGGGGGGGGGGGGGGGGGGGGGGGGGGGGGGGGGGGGGGGGGGGGGGGGGGGGGGGGGGGGGGGGGGGGGGGGGGGGGGGGGGGGGGGGGGGAGTGCATTCCGTACCAAAGGTATGGTTACTATACAGGGTTTGAGTCTGCTATGAGTATGATTTGAAACCTGCTATATGTCGAAAGCAAGTGCCCAGCTACACATGTTTCCATAAGATATGGTGGACATGCTGCCAAGGTCATATGGGTTATTCATACAATGATGCCAGCCCGGTGAGGATCTGACTATTGCATGAGCTATGTAAGAAGAAGAGAACGGCAGTTATACACTTTAGTGTGATGACCAACAACCTATGGAGTAAGCCGATCATCTGATATATGTCCTATAACATTGCTCTGTGTTATTCCGGTATGTGCAAATTATTATGCTCATACCTGCATGCATAATAGTGAGCTGTATGGGACGCGGATGAACCCTTGCCCGTCTTTCTTTGGTAACGACACCACGCCTGTGTTCTGAGCTGTTTCCGGCCGTCCGGGGTGGATGCTGATTTTTATTTCTCTTGTCAGCAACTGGCCCGTGTTCTGAGCTGCTTTTCAGCCGTCTTGGGTAGTTGTTGAATTTCTCTTCGTAGCAATGACCCTATGCTCTGAGCTGCTTTTCGGCCGTCTTAGGGAGTTGCTACATTCTTCTTATCAATACCGTCTCATGCTCTGAGCTGCTTTTCAGCCGTCTTGAGTTGGGGTTGAGTTACTCCAGTGATGTCCCAGATCTGAGTTGTAAAAACCGTTCTGGTGGCTACTGGTTTATTTGCCGGTTTTATCTAAGGGTTCAGACGATCGTTACCCTACAGCTACAACTTGTAAAGTAATATGCCTGTCGGAATATTGTACCTGACAACACCTACGGTCACCCGAAGAATCAAGAACACATAAGGCCAAGATCTTTCAGCTAATGATCCAGGCAAAGAGAACTATGATGAAGGAGCAAGATTGGCCATACAAGTATGATAATGGTTGCAAGATCAACATGGTACAGATACTCAGAGTAGTCGGGTTCGATACCGATCACTATGGGTACACACCCACGTGGACTATTCTATTTGCAAGGACCCCATAATGAGACAACCCACCCAGCCAACCAGATATGCTCAGAATTGTCGAAAGAAGGCAACCAAGCCTGTCAGGTAAGACCGAAGTGTCAGCTCAGCAGTTTGATTTTAGCAACCATGTTAAAGCATTACACGGCCTACCATCCATTTGGAGATGCCGACAGACTGAGTAATCAGATGGATGAACAACAGTCTCGAAGCATGTGTCCTCACAGATGGGAGTCAGTCAAAGACTAACCTACCGTGAACAAGATTCTACTGCCAGGACCACTGTCAGTCAAGTCGATGGATAATATCACAATAAGGTCGTATACCTTTATGCTGGTCACGACAGGTGACAGTCAAATATTTGGCAGGAGCCTTATACCTGAGGCAGTGAAATACCCAAAATGACCCAGCAATCTGTGCGAGAAGACAGATTCCGCCAGGAGAACGATATGATTCCCAGTACTGTTTTGAGCCTGGAGGACACACAACCATTTGAAGCCACCCAATGCAATGGGTAAAAGATTTTGAGTTCACCAAGAGAATCTGTTCACAACTCAGTAAACGGACGTCCGTATTGGACTCTATCATAGCACATCCATGAGGAACCACCCTCAGACTTACGAGCAGGACACATAGTTCGGTCCAGATAATGCATTGCCTCAGACAGGATAGCACACATAAAAAGATTGGAGTCAGAGTAACATATGAGGCAAGATTTGCCGGAATAAGGATCCAGTGAAGCAAACCACCCCGAAGCAAGGCAGACAACCCTATGAAATTCAGTGGGAATATTCATGTCTGATCCCTGAGCAACCAAATCTCGAGGATGAGATTTCTTTAAGGGGGGTAGGTTTGTAACACCCTGGATTTTGCCCATTTTCTTTTTCTTTGATTTTGGTCCGGATTTGCTTTTCTGTGGCTTAGTAGTCCTGAAACCTGGAGAGATCACCCTTCATTTTTCTTCCCGAGTGGCTTGCCAACCTCTAAACCATTCCAAGACCATGTCATTTTCATCTTGGACCAATCCCAATATTCTTTTTCTCGGGAATATTCCTTTTTCTATTAAAGGAATAACCCTGCTAGCTCTGAGTTGTGAAGCAACTCATATCTCCATCATTCCAAAAATTCCCAAATAATTCTCCTAAATCCTTTGGGACATATCTTCCTCGGATATGCCAAAATATTCCTTGCCATGTTCCAAAATAATTCACAAATAATTCTTTTCCTATTCTGCCCTAAATGGCACTTTGTGAAGGAAGTGCTATTTATCTTTACTTGTTTGACCCCAAACTTTTTGTACACTCTTTCCTACCCATATCATTGCCACATGACAAAATTCAACTTTATTTGGATAATAAATCTCCCTTGGCTAATTTCCAAAGTTTCTGGTTAACTGGAAGCTTTGTGAAGCAAGTGCTAGCTAGGAGTATCCAAATGAGTTGAAATTTTTTAAGCATCTTCATATGCTCAAATCATGACTCTCCACCAAATTTCAAACCTATCCAAGCATCTATGTGATCACAGCCTCAAATCTTAGTTTCTAGTCAGATTTTCACATTGTGAAGCAACTATATTTTATATTGCTCCATAACTGCTGAAAATCTACCAGAGTATTCTCCTACCTATATTACACCTCTCCACCAAATTTGGGCTCAATATATTTAGCCAATTTCTCCCAAGAATTCCATCTAGTTTCTGTCCAGATTCAAGCTGTGTGAAGGAAGTACCATTTTGGTTTATCCAAATGGTATGAAATTTATACAGTATCTTCATATGCCAATATCAATCATCTCCTCCAAATTTCAGCTCAACCCACTCATCCAGTTGAGCACAGCATCAAGATTTGCAATTCTGGCCAGTGTGGTCATTTGTACTGCAAGTGCTATTTCTCCTCATCCAAATGGGCTGCAACTTTGCAGAGATGACCACCTTAGTGTGTGATCACTCTCAGACAAAAGCCCTGAGTCTAGTTCCTGCTCAATCCCCCTCACATCATATCAAACACCTTGCTGTTCCAGACCAAATCTGCTAGCTGAGGTCAACTCATGAGCCACTATGCTTGTTTCTCTCTTCCTTGACCTCATCTGATGAGTGACGGACCGAGTTGACATGGCAGAGTTGACCAGGACACGTGGCATCACCGAGTCCATGCGGTGACCACCGCTCTGGCATGCCATGGACGCGAGCTGCGTTCTGGTCAGCTCGGGTCCCTCTCCTCCTCGTCGTTTCCGCGAGTCTGGTCTTGTCCAATAGGTTCCTCTCGTCGTCGCCTTCCTCCCTAGATAAGCTTCCCCCTCTCCCGTCCCCTCCCTCGCGATGTAGCCGCCGCGCCCGTACCCTGCTGTCTCTGCCGCCGACGCGTCCCGTCGTCCGAGCCCTCCTGAACCCTCCCGAGCACGCCCGAGCCTTCTCTACTCCTCCGTGAGGCCTCTGGATGCCTCTCTCCGCTTCGCCGCATGCTCCCGAAGCTCCGGGACGCGGCGCACGCGTCGCCATGACCGTGCTCGGCCACCCGCGCCGTACGGCTATTTAAGTCCTCCCCATGGCTATTTAAGCGTGCCCGAGCTCCCTCGCAGCCTGCAGCCTCTCTCCCTCACCACCCGCAGCTTTCTCCCCGAGCCTTGGAGCTCCACATCCCCTCCTCTGGCCGCCATTGCCGCCGGTCACCTCCGCTCAAATTGGAGCGGCGTGGCCCCTCTCCGTTCGCCTAGACCCACTGGCGGATGCGCCATTCGCCATAGAATCCAACCACATCCTTGCCCAGCCTCATCTACCGCCTTAGGGCCCCGTGGCCGCGGCCTCGCCGCCTACTGCCGTCGTGCGCCGCCGCGACCCCTGCCTTCCCTGCCTCCGTCGAGCCCGCCTCTGGGATCCCCAGTCGCCGAAGACCACCTTCGCCCCCTCGCCCACCCGCTCCGGCCACCCGAGCCCCTTCCTTGACCACAGCTGCCGTCCTCGGCCACGCCGTGGAGCTCCGCCTCTGGCCGTCCTCACCTGCGACCGAGGCCTTCTCTGGACGCGGTGCACGCCGGGGCGCCCGCCCGTCCGCTCGCCCGCTGGAGCGGCCCACCGGAGCGCAGGAGCCCGCGCCGGAGCCACGGCTCTGTTGCCATGTCGGGAATGGAGGAGGGAGGAGGAAGAAGGAGAGGGACTGAAGAGAAAGTCAACATGGGTCCCGCATGTAAGCGACCCGGCGAGGGGGTACAGTGGCTGATGACCGGGCCCGGGTATTTTAAGTGGAAGCACATTTTATTAAAGTACGTTTTCAGGAACTGGAAGGCGTATTTCTATTATACTACAGCTGAAAGTATGCTTTCCTTTTCAGAAAACGTAAACTTACTAGTGCGCCTCCGGTTAAAGCCGTCAGGGGCCTGTCTGTGAATACTTTATTTACAGATTGGTCCCTATACTTCAAACGGCTATAACTTCTTGATCCCAACTCCGATTCAGGTGAAACGGGGGGGGGGGGGGGGGGGGGGGGGGGGGGGGGGGGGGGGGGGGGGGGGGGGGGGGGGGGGGGGGGGGGGGGGGGGGGGGGGGGGGGGGGGGGGGGGGGGGGGGGGGGGGGGGGGGGGGGGGGGGGGGGGGGGGGGGGGGGGGGGGGGGGGGGGGGGGGGGGGGGGGGGGGGGGGGGGGGGGGGGGGGGGGGGGGGGGGGGGGGGGGGGGGGGGGGGGGGGGGGGGGGGGGGGGGGGGGGGGGGGGGGGGGGGGGGGGGGGGGGGGGGGGGGGGGGGGGGGGGGGGGGGGGGGGGGGGGGGGGGGGGGGGGGGGGGGGGGGGGGGGGGGGGGGGGGGGGGGGGGGGGGGGGGGGGGGGGGGGGGGGGGGGGGGGGGGGGGGGGGGGGGGGGGGGGGGGGGGGGGGGGGGGGGGGGGGGGGGGGGGGGGGGGGGGGGGGGGGGGGGGGGGGGGGGGGGGGGGGGGGGGGGGGGGGGGGGGGGGGGGGGGGGGGGGGGGGGGGGGGGGGGGGGGGGGGGGGGGGGGGGGGGGGGGGGGGGGGGGGGGGGGGGGGGGGGGGGGGGGGGGGGGGGGGGGGGGGGGGGGGGGGGGGGGGGGGGGGGGGGGGGGGGGGGGGGGGGGGGGGGGGGGGGGGGGGGGGGGGGGGGGGGGGGGGGGGGGGGGGGGGGGGGGGGGGGGGGGGGGGGGGGGGGGGGGGGGGGGGGGGGGGGGGGGGGGGGGGGGGGGGGGGGGGGGGGGGGGGGGGGGGGGGGGGGGGGGGGGGGGGGGGGGGGGGGGGGGGGGGGGGGGGGGGGGGGGGGGGGGGGGGGGGGGGGGGGGGGGGGGGGGGGGGGGGGGGGGGGGGGGGGGGGGGGGGGGGGGGGGGGGGGGGGGGGGGGGGGGGGGGGGGGGGGGGGGGGGGGGGGGGGGGGGGGGGGGGGGGGGGGGGGGGGGGGGGGGGGGGGGGGGGGGGGGGGGGGGGGGGGGGGGGGGGGGGGGGGGGGGGGGGGGGGGGGGGGGGGGGGGGGGGGGGGGGGGGGGGGGGGGGGGGGGGGGGGGGGGGGGGGGGGGGGGGGGGGGGGGGGGGGGGGGGGGGGGGGGGGGGGGGGGGGGGGGGGGGGGGGGGGGGGGGGGGGGGGGGGGGGGGGGGGGGGGGGGGGGGGGGGGGGGGGGGGGGGGGGGGGGGGGGGGGGGGGGGGGGGGGGGGGGGGGGGGGGGGGGGGGGGGGGGGGGGGGGGGGGGGGGGGGGGGGGGGGGGGGGGGGGGGGGGGGGGGGGGGGGGGGGGGGGGGGGGGGGGGGGGGGGGGGGGGGGGGGGGGGGGGGGGGGGGGGGGGGGGGGGGGGGGGGGGGGGGGGGGGGGGGGGGGGGGGGGGGGGGGGGGGGGGGGGGGGGGGGGGGGGGGGGGGGGGGGGGGGGGGGGGGGGGGGGGGGGGGGGGGGGGGTCTAATAAATCACGATTTATGCGTGTCTCTCTCAAAAGGTGTGTACAGTAAGGATGATTGTGGCAAATTAAAAAGAAAAGACTCAAATCATACAAGACGCTCCAAACAAAACACATATCATGTGGTGAATAAAAATATAGCCTCAAGTAAAGCTACCGATAGACGAAGATGAAAGAGGGGATGCCTTCCCGGGGCATCCCCAAGCTTAGGCACTTTGGCCTCCTTGAATATTACCTTGGGGTGCCTTGGTCATCCCCAAGCTTAGGTTCTTGCCATTCCTTATTCCATAGTCCATGAAATCCTTACCCAAAACTTGAAAACTTCACAACACAAAACTCAACAAAAAATCTCATAAGCTCCGTTAGAATAAGAAAACAAATCACCACCGTTGGTACTGTTGTGAACTCATTCTTTATTTATATTGGTGTAATATCTACTGTATTCCAACTTTTCCGTGGTTCATACCCCCCGATACTAGCCATAGATGCATCAAAATAAGCAAACAACACGCGAAAAACAGAATCTGTCAAAAACAGAACAGTCTGTAGCAATCTGGATGGTTAGCATACTTCTGTAACTCCAAAAAATCTGAAAACTAAGGAAAGCAGGGGCAATTTGTATATCAATCTACTAGAAGAAATTCAGGATTTTATCACGCTTCTATGATTTTAAACAATTCTGGGACTAAGCGCAAAGTTTCTGTTTTTTTCAGTAAGATTAAATCAACTATCACCGTAAGCTATCCCAAAGGTTTTACTTGGCACAAACACTAATTAAAACACAAAACCACATCTAACTAGAGGCTAGATGATTTATTCAAAGCAAAACAGAACCTAAAAAGAAAAGAACAAAAATAAAATTGGGTTGCCTCCCAACAAGCACTATTGTTTAACGCCCTTAGCTAGGCATTGGAAATTTTAATGATTGCTCACACGAAAGATGGCAATTGAAACACAAAGAGAGCATCATAAAACATTTGACAAACTAGTTTAAGTCTAACATGCTTCCTATGCATGAGGATTTTATAAGCAAACAAATTATCAAGACAAGGAAAAACCACGATATGCAAGGAAGAAGAAAGAAACAATAGCAATCTCAACATAACAAGAGGTAATTTTGTAACATGAAAATTTCTACAACCATATTTTCCTCTCTCATAATAATTACATGTAGGATCATAATCAAATTCAACAATATAACCATCACATAAAATTTTCTCTTCATGATACACATGCATGCAAAGTTGACACTCTTCCGAAATAGTGGGATTATCATAAAATAAAGTCATGACCTCTCCAAACCCACTTTCATCAAAAACTTCATAAGATTGATCATTATCCAAATATGTGGGATCTAAAGTTGACACTCTTCAAAACCCACCTTCAATATTAATGCAAACATTATTATCAATCTCATATTCATCATGGGGCTTAAATAAATTTTCAAGATTACAAGAAGAATCACCCCAATCATGATCATTGCAACAAGTAGAGGACATAGCAAAACTAGCATCCCCAAGCTTAGGGTTTTGCATATTATTAGCACAACTGACATTAATAGAATTTATAATAACATCATTGCAATCATGCTTTTCATTCAAAGATCTACCGTGAATCACTTCATAAAGTACTTCATCATAATTTTTAGATTCACGGATTTCAAGCAAAACCTCATAAAGATAATCTAGTGCACACAACTCACTAGCAATTGGTTCATCATAATTGGATCACTTAAAAAGATTAGCAAGTGGATGAGGATCCATAAACTTTTAGCAAGCGAAGATGCAAGCAAAAAGAAGGCAGATGGTAACTCAAGCAGACAAGAGATCAAATGGAAGAAAGGGCGAAGAAAAGGCAAATTCTTTTTGAATAATGTTTTAGAAGTGGGTGAGAGGAAAATGAGAGGCGAATGGCAAATAATGTAATGCGAGGGATGAGAGTTTATGATGGGTACTTGCTGTGTCTTGACTTGGCGTAGATCTCCTTGGCAACGGCGCCAGAAATTCTTCCTGCTACCTCTTGAGCTTGCGTTGGTTTTTCCCTTGAAGAGGAAAGGGTCATGCAGCAAAGTAGAGTAAGTATTTCCCTCAGTTTTTGACAACCAAGGTATCAATCCAGTAGGTGACAATGCTCAAGTCACCGAATACCTGCACAAACAAACACCAACTTGCACCCAACGTGATAAAGGGGTTGTCAATCCCTTCACGGTTATTTGCTAAGTGAGATCTGATAGAGATCGATAAACGGTAAAGTAATATTTTTGGTATTTTTGGTTTATGGAACAGAAAGTAAAAGATTGCAAAATAATGGATCAGCGACAGAAATTGGCAAGTTGATGGGAAACTAATATGATGTAAAATAGACCCAGGTGCCATAGGTTTCACTGGAGGCTTCTCTCAAGATAAAATTATTACGGTGGGTGAACAAATTACTGCCGAGCAATTGATAGAAAAGTGCAAAGTTATGACGATATCTAAGGCAATGATCATGAATATAGGCATCACGTCCGTGTCAAGTAGACCGAAACAATTCTGCATCTACTACTATTACTCCACACATAGACTGCTATCCAGCATGCATCTAGAGTATTATGTTCATAAAGAAGGAGTAACGCATTAAGCATTATGACATGATGTAGAGGAATTAACTCAGGCAATATGATGAAAACGCCATCTTTTTATCCTCGATGGCAACAATACAATATGTGCTTTGCTGCCCCTAGTCACTGGGAAAGGACACCGCAAGATTAACCCAAAGCTAAGAACTTCTCCCATTGCAAGAAAAAGGAATCTAGTTGGCCAAACCAAATCGATAGTTCGAAGGGACTTGCAAAGATATCAATCATGCATGTAAGAATTTAGAGAAGATTCAAATAATATTCGTAGATAAGCTGATCATAAATCCACAATCATCGGATCTCGGCAAACACACCGCAAAAGAGTATTACATCGAATAGATCTCCAAGAACATCGAGGAGAACTTTGTATTGAGAATCAAAGAGAGAGAAGAAGCCATCTAGCTACTAGCTATGGACCCGTAGGTCTGTGGTAAACTACTCACGCTTCATCAGAGAGGCAATGGTGTTGATGTAGAAGCCCTCCGTGATCGAATCCCCCTCCGGCAGGATGCCGGAAAAGGCCCCTAGACGGGATCTCACGGGTACATAAGGTTGCGGCGATGGAAAAGTGGTTTCATGGCTCCCCTGGAAGTTTTTGGGGTATTTGAGTATATATAGGAGGAAGATCTCGGTAAGGGGGTCACCGAGGAGCCCACAAGGTCGGGGGGTGCACCCTCCACCCTTGTGGCCGCCTCGTGGCTCTTCTGACTTGCACTGCAAGTCTCCTGGGTGTCTTCTGGTCCAAGAAAAATCATCGCGAAAGTTTTATTCCATTTGGACTCGGTTTGGTATTCCTTTTCTGCGAAACTCTAAAACAAGGAAAAAACAGGAACTGGCACCGGGCTCTAGGTTAATAGGTTAGTCCCAAAAATCATATAAAATAGCATATTAGTGCATATAAAACATCCAAAACAGATAATATAACAGCATGGAACAATCAAAAATTATAGATACGTTGGAGACGTATCAGTTCCGGGTTTGGGAGCCTGGGATTAGCAGGGTGGATGTCGTTCTTCTTTTTCATTTGATTTCATCCATAGTCGGATCCTGCTCTTCTGGATGATGATTGCTATGTATTGATGAACTATTGTATTCATGTCATAGCTTGTGGCGAGTGTAAGCCTTTATCTTGTATTCTTATCTATTCATTACATGGTATGCTGTAATGGTATCCACCTTGCTATGCGCTCGAAATGCTATTTTGCACCAATCATGAATTCATCACATGATTGGGATAGAATCTCATCTTGGGCGCTACAAGAGTGTTGTGTTATGTTTGAATACCCAATACACAACATTTATGTGGCACCATGCTTTTGAATCAAAAAGTCCCCACACGGAGCGAGGGTTCACAAAACGTAGTATGTATGTCACCGCACTTCGAGCCGGTGACGGGGATTCCTGCGTATGTACGTATGAACTCAAACATAGGTCTGGAATCTCACGATAATCTACTATGGTAATACGAACCAAAGAAGAGAACCCAACATGGTAACTGATACGTCCATTTTGCATCATGCTTTTATGATAATATTTATTGCATTATGGGCTATTATTACACATTATATCACAATACTTATGGCTATTCTCTCTTATTTTATAAGGTTTACATGAAGAGGGAGAATGCCGGCAGCTGGAATTCTGGACTGGAAAAGGAGCAAATATTAAAGACCTATTCTGCACAACTCCAAAAGTCCTGAAACTTCACGGAGCTTATTTTTGGAATATATAACAAATATTGGGCGAAGAAAGAACCAGAGGGGGGCCACCAGCCAGCCACAAGGGTGGAGGGCGCGCCCTACCCCCTGGGTGCGCCCCCGACCTTGTGGGCCCCCTGGCAGGCCTCCGGTGCCCATCTTCTGCTATATGGTGTCTTTTACCCTAGAAAAAATCAAGACGAAGCTTTCGGGATGAAGCGCCACCGTCTCGAGGCAGAACCTGGGCAGAACCAATCTAGGGCTCCGGCGGAGCTGTTCTGCCGGGGAAACATCCCTCCGGGAGGGGGAAATCATCGCCATCGTCATCACCATTGATCCTCTCATCGAGGGAGGGTCAATCTCCATCAACATCTTCACCAGCACCATCTCCTCTCAAACCCGAGTTCATCTCTTGTATTCGATCTTGGTCCCAAAACCTCAGATTGGTACCTGTGGGTTGCTAGTAGTGTTGATTACTCCTTGTAGTTGATGCTAGTTGGTTTATTGGGTGGAAGATCATATGTTCAGATCCTTAATGATAATTAATACTCCTCTGATTATGATTATGAATATGCTTTGTGAGTAGTTATGTTTGTTCCTGAGGACATGGGAAAAGTCTTGTTATAAGTAATCATGTGAATTTGGTATCCGTTCGATATTTTGATGAGATGTATGTTGTCTTTCCTCTTGTCGTGTTATGTGAACGTCGACTACATGACACTTCACCATTATTTGGGCCTAGGGGAAGGCATTGGGAAGTAATAAGTAGATGATGGGTTGCTAGAGTGACACAAGCTTAAACCCTAGTTTACGCGTTGCTTCGTAAGGGGCTGATTTGGATCTATATGTTTCATGCTATGGTTAGGTTTACCTTAATACTTGTTTCATAGTTGCAGATGCTTGCGAGAGGGGTTAATCATAAGTGGGAGGCTTGTCCAAGGAAGGGCAGCACCCAAGCACCGGTCCACCCACATATCAAAATATCAAAGTAACGAGTGCGAATCATATGAGCATGATGAAAACTAACTTGACAATAATTCCCATGTGTCCTCGGGAGCGCTTTGCTTTATGTAAGAGTTTGTCCAGGCTTGTCCTTTGCTACAAAAAGGATTGGGCCACCTTGCTGCACCTTGTTTACTTTTATTACTTGTTACCCGTTACGATTTATCCTATCACAAAACTATCTGTTACCGATAATTTCAGTGCTTGTAGAGAATACCTTGCTGAAAACTACTTGTCATTTCCTTCTACTCCTCATTGGGTTCAACACTCTTACTTATAGAAAGGACTATGATAGATCCCCTATACGTGTGGGTCATCAATACTCTTTTCTGGCGCCGTTGCCGGGGAGTGAAGCGCCTTTGGTAAGGAAACATTTATATAGTGTGCTGAAATTTACTGTCACTTGTTACTATGGAAAATAATCCTTTGAGGGGTTTCTTCGAGGTATATTCACCTCGATCGGAACCACAATTAGTTGCTCCTCAACCTACTGCACCTACTAAAAATATTTATTATGAAATTCCTTTGGGTATGATAGAGAAACTGCTAGTTAATCCTTATCACTACAAAAAAAAGACACATCCGTGACATTTTGGGCCGAACGAAAATCTTTTCTGTCATACTTATGACACTTCTATGACGATAATTGTGACAAAACCCGGTATCATCATAGATGTGGTGGGGTCCTACTTGTATGACAAAAAATCATGACAGAAAATGGTCTTTTCGTCCTGGGCGGGCCAGAGACGCAGCTGCATGACATTCTTTGGGCCGTCCATGATGGAAAAAACCGTGGTAGAAGCGAGGGCGAGGAAAATATCGGGGTGTTCCCGGTTACGGTGGATGGTCCGGGCCGAGCGATGCGCGTTTCTCTTGTACACGCACGCGCGTGGGTGCGAGGCGTTGGGCTCTAACTGAACCCGAGCGAGGCGTTGGGCTCTAACTAAACCCGAGCGATTGCACTGCAGGCTACGCGTTACTGAACCCGAGCGATCGATCGATGGCTGTTAACTGAACCCGATCGAGCGATTCCTTCGCTACTGCTGCTAACTGAAGCCGATCGATGCTGCCTCTGTATGAACAGTGAGCGTTGCCGGGGGGGTTTGGATGAATAGTTCCCGGTGGGGGTGGATGAACAGGACCCCGTGGTATTGCCTCTGGATGAACAGTACCCCGATCGATCGAGCCGGTTGGGGCTGGATGAACAGGACCCCGTGGAGGGCAGGATGAATAGGACCACCCCATGGAGGGCAGGATGAACAGTAGATGGTGGAGGGCTGGATGAACAGTAGCCCGTGGAGGGGTGGTTGAACAGGAGCCCGTGGAGAGGGCTGGTTGAACAGTAGCCGGTGGAGTAGCGCGCGGTGGAGGCTAGATGAACAGGAGCCCGTGGATGAACAGTCACAGGTGGAGGCTGGAGGAGGTCGACGGTGGATGAACAGTAGCCCGTGGAGGCTGGAGGGGGTCGACGGTGGAGATGAACAGTACCCCGTGGAGTCCCGTTTTGCAGTACGCCACACCCCTCCCGATGAACAGGACCCCCGTTTCGACCGTAGCGCTCCAACACAAGTCCGTTTCCTCCGTTTTGCGGTACGCCATACCCCTCCCGATCAACAGGACCCCCGTTTCGACCGTAGGAGGTCTGTTTCCTCCGTTTTGCGGTATGCCAGACCCCTCCCGATGAACAGGATCCCGTTTTGAACGTAGCTGGTCGAACACAAGGTTGTTTCCTCCGTTCTGCGGTACGCCAGGCCTCGTTTCCATCGGCTGTTCCGTCCAAGCTGGTTGGTTCCCACGCGTTCCGTTGCCTCCCGATGAACACGACGCATTCCGTTGCCTCCCCATGAACACAACGACGACGTTGTTTCTCCATTCTGACCCAGCCATGTACACGAGCCCTGGCCGTACGTACGCGCGAGTAGCCATTCGAGACCCCGCCCATATGTACGTACGTGGCCGTATTTACTTTCTTGCACCCTGGCCGCTGTACGTACGTGTACATGCTACGTGCGCGCCTCTACTACGACACGTGCGCGCCTCTACATCGACCAGTATGTACGTACACGTTCGCGACCAGAATGACAAAGCTACGTACGCTTCGACCAGGTGGGTCCCAACTGTCAGGTACTTCCTTGCGTGCGAAGATGTAGCTGGTGGGTCCCAGCAGTCAGGGGGCGAATCATTTTTTTTTGTTTTTGCCCGGACGCACTTCCTTGCGTGCGAAGATGCAGCTGGTGGGTCCCAGCAGTCAGGGGGAAATGTTTTTTCGTGAAATACGGTGGCCCATCCTGTGGGTCCCCGCTGTCAAGTGGAGGAATAATTATTTTGCGCGTAATAAGGAGGCACTTCCTTGCTGCGGCCGTGGTCCCAGCTGTCAGCCTCTCCACGTACAGTCCACGTCCGATGGAAGCCGTTCCTTGACCACATTGACCACGCTGCGCCGAGAGCACCAGGGCAGTGGACGACGGCGAGGCCTAGGAAGGGGACGACACGGAGCTGGGGAAGACGCGGCAGTGGAACCCCGCGCGGAGAGGAGTACGAGGGTTCACTGGTTCGGCTGTGGTGTGAGGCTGCCATCGCCGCAGGGCCTGGCCAGCAGTGGGAATAGTAGGGGGCGGTAAGGCCTCCGCGGCAGCACAGCCGGCCACGGGAGGCAGGAGCATGCGGCACGACCGGCGCTGCTTTGGGCGGCTGGAGCAAGAAGACTAGAGGTTGAAGAAGCACTACGGCCGTTCGATTGACATCGTACGGTCACTGGAGCTAGAATCGTTCATATTGACTAAGTTGACAAAGCACTCCGTCCCCGTCAACTTAGTAGGCCCACAAGTCAGCCTCCCACCAAGGTGGGTCCCAACTAGCAGGGGAGTATTCATTTTTTTGTGCGTAATAAGGAGGCACTTCCGGTGGGTCCGAGCTGACAGCGGGGGGAACGTTTTTTTCGTGAAATATGGTGGCCCGTCTGGTGGGTCCCAGCAGTCAGGGGGGAAACGTTTTTTTCGCCAAATACGGTGGCCCGTCCGGTGGGTCCCTGCTGTCAGGTGTAGGAATAATTATTTTCCGCGTAATAAGGAGGCACTTCCTTGCGGCTGTCGTGGACCCAGCTGTCAGCCTCTCCACGACAGTACTCTTCCGATGGAAGTCGTTCCTTGACCATGTTGACCACGCCGCACCGAGAGCACCAGGGTGGTGGACGACGGCGAGGCCTAGGAAGGGGACGACACGGAGCCGGGGAAGACGCAGCAGTGGATGCCCACATGGAGAGGAGTACGAGGGTTCACTGGTTTGGTTGCGGTGTGAGGCTGCCGTCGCCGCAGAATAACAAGGGTGTGGGTGAGTAGAGGGATGCCCTGGCCAGCGGTGGGAGTAGTAGGGGGCGGTGAGGCCTGCACGGGAGGCGGGAGCAGGCGGTCCCGCCGGCGCTGGATTTGGCGGCTGGAGCAAGAAGATCAGAGATTGAAGAAACACGACGGCCGTTAGATTGACATCCAACAGTTACGTCTGCTAGAATCGTTTGTTGACGTATATAATAACTAAAAAAATCTTGCATACGCGTCAACTTAATAGGCCCATAAGTCAGACCATTCCCTCTTTTTTTAATAATTTATATATAGCTCATTGCGAGTTCTTATGCAATTTATTGCAGTCCATTTTTTTTGGTTGGCCAGGGCCAATTTCGCATATTTCTGTGGGTTCCAAACTATTTTTAATACCAAAATGTCAAGCCAGATTTAAAGTACTTTGAAGATATATTTAAATTAGGTTAACGCCCAGTGAAATAGGAATCTGAAAATGTGAAAAAATTCAGAAATTATAAAGTAATTGCCAGTTTGTCATCTGTTTTTATATTTACAACCCATTTCATATTACTTTCAAGATTTGCCGGCGTCTTGAAAGAGTTGCAGCCCATCAGGGCGTAGAAAAATAAGTAGGCATGGATTGGGTATTCTTCAGAAAAAATAAACTAGGCTCATTTTCGCAAAGAAAAAATAGTTGTGCTGGTCACATGGTGAACATAAAGTATAACCCTGGGCTAGACGGGCCACAACACAGTTCAAACCCTGCTCCGTCTCAACAATAACAAAAAAATAATACTGCTCGAGCTGCTACGTCCCAGGTGTCAGCCGATCTTGTGCCGTTCTCTTGTCTATTGACTATATACGCTCACAATGTCGTGGGTCCCAGATGTCAGGAAAACACTAGGAGGAAGCATTTTATTTTTCCATACGCTGACATGGTGGGCCCTAATGTCATCCTCTCCACGTACTTCTGCCGATTCCTGTTGTTTGTTGACCATGTTGACAACGCGAGAGGGCGGCGCCACGGCGAGCGCACCAAAGCGTGCGGAGGACGACGGCGAGGCCTCGGACATCGGCGTTAACGATTTAGGAGACGGTGGGGCGGCGATGCGTGCGCTGAGGCGCAGCCAGCCATGGGAGGCAGAAGAAGGCGGCCCCGCCAGCACTGGTTTGGCTTTGGCGGCTGGAAGAAGACAGGACTGAAGAAACATGACAGACTGTAAAAGCAGCAGGAGTACTTAACAACCTTAACTGAAACCAGCAGGGGCACTTAACAACCATAGCTGAAAGCAGTATGAGTACTTATACAGGTTCAACCGTACAAAGCACGCCTCGAACAGTGCTACTTTGCCTACAGTTAACCAAGGGTGAGGCCGCCAAGCCCCAGGACAAGGCCCAGGCGCCACCCCGCGCATCCACAACCTTCTGAAAGCGGCTTCATCTCGCAATGTGGTCAATAAACAGGATATTCACTTTAGATCCATGGCAAAGTAGGAACATAATCTTCTGTCCTATTCTCCAAGATGGACGGGCCTTCATTATTTGAGACCACCCATGAATAAGTATCTTTTCACCTCCAAGGGGAATGGAGTAGGTCGACATAAACATCATGTTGTGACCAAGCGCAAGTCTAACCCGACCATGGTCAGGCATCTGTATAGGAACAAAAGAACTGGGCAGTTTCTGTTTCAAGAAGATCACAGCTGTAAAACTGTGTATAAGCAATAGTTTATGAACAACATATATAATAGAAAATAGCTCGTACCATAAGTTTCTCGACACAGTTGGACCTGTTCAATGAGTGCAGCAGTGGCACACATATCCCACGTGGCCTTCCACCATTGAAACGCCCCACAAGGACCTCAAGACGATCAATAAAGTGTAGGAACTTGTGGATGTCGTCCCAGTCAACTTCAGTGCCATCAGTAACAGCCGAGTTGTTATAGAATAACAAATGAGCAGCCTGCTTAACTCTAAAAAAACCTACACGTGCCACCAATTATAAGAAAATATTAGTTACAAGTAGCATCTTCATGAGAGATTCGTTGCTACTTCTAAAGTTAAATTGTGATCAGTTAGACAGAATAGGTGGATTAAGAAGTAATCGAGGCAACAAGCAAGAACCAGATACAAAACTAATATGGATGAACAATTGGAACGACGTCGGGGTGGAAGATCACAGTGAAGATGAGACCAGGTTCTGCTATTTCCATCAACATTCGTGCGCCAACTTTCAGTCCGTAACACTTGAGAAAGTTTATCCAAGTTCGGCCATAAAAAAAGCAGTGATCTTCTTGGTTCATGAACCCAACTCAAAACTTATATCCATGGCTTGTCTTCACTGTTACCATTAAACTTGTGTATTCAGTTATGGCAAGGCCGAGCATCTTGAGTACATGTGTTCTGGCAGAGCAAGGAATGCACTGCAGGAAAAATAATATGAGAACACAATGTATTCCCTATATCCAAATCTAGAAATACTTTCCTCCTTCACGTCAGTGTTGACCATGGTACTAGTACCTTTTATCCAAATATAGCAATCCAAATTTCCAAATTAGTCGACATCATGTTCAAAAAACCCCACCCTCCCGGATAGAGAAGAGGATTCTAGGAACATACTGTGCGTGTTTTAAAATCCTGTGTTAGGATGAGAAGGAACAAGTGTGGCGTCTCGCCGAGGGCGCAGAAACCTGTAGGGTCCTCGCACTTTGGGCACTACAAATGAAACACACTAGATTAAGCAGGAAGAAAAATGCATCAACGGCGGCGGCTGCCATCCTAGGAGTACCCGCGACCAAGGGACTTGGATTTATCGGGGATGGATGAAGAATTCGTACCAGGTTCTCCATGAGAAAACCCTATGCAATCTCCGAGCGGGGGTTTTCTCTGAACAAGCAGACAAGGGAGAAGGGATTTAGGCCGAGTGAAATATTGCCGCTTCATCCGTCTAGCTTACTGCTAAAGCTGGAAAGGTGGGGTTTTTTGTGATTTGACGGCTCATTGGGCATTAATGCGGTGCTACGACCGGGGTGTGTCTACCGTGCAGTTGTGCACTCTAATTTGGTGCATATGGCATGTGGACCCCATTGCCGGATGCCCCACATATCAGCGCAAGGAAGTAGAAAGACAGGAGTAACTAGGGGGGGGGGGGGGGGGGGGGGGGGGGGGGGGGGGGGGGGGGGGGGGGGGGGGGGGGGGGGGGGGGGGGGGGGGGGGGGGGGGGGGGGGGGGGGGGGGGGGGGGGGGGGGGGGGGGGGGGGGGGGGGGGGGGGGGGGGGGGGGGGGGGGGGGGGGGGGGGGGGGGGGGGGGGGGGGGGGGGGGGGGGGGGGGGGGGGGGGGGGGGGGGGGGGGGGGGGGGGGGGGGGGGGGGGGGGGGGGGGGGGGGGGGGGGGGGGGGGGGGGGGGGGGGGGGGGGGGGGGGGGGGGGGGGGGGGGGGGGGGGGGGGGGGGGGGGGGGGGGGGGGGGGGGGGGGGGGGGGGGGGGGGGGGGGGGGGGGGGGGGGGGGGGGGGGGGGGGGGGGGGGGGGGGGGGGGGGGGGGGGGGGGGGGGGGGGGGGGGATGCTACTTCTAACTAATATTTTCTTATAATTGGTGGCACGTGTAGGTTTTTTTAGAGTTAAGCAGGCTGCTCGTTTGTTATTCTGTAACAACTCGGCTGTTACTGATGGCACTGAAGTTGACTGGGACGACATCCACAAGTTCCTACACTTTATTGATCGTCTTGAGGTCCTTGTGGGGCGTTTCAATGGTGGAAGGCCACGTGGGATATGTGTGCCACTGCTGCACTCGTTGAACAGGTCCAACTGTGTCGAGAAACTTATGGTACGAGCTGTTTTATGTTATATATGTTGTTCATAAACTATTGCTTATACACAGTTTTACAGCTGTGATCTTCTTGAAACAGAAACTGCCCAGTTCTATTGTTCCTATACAGATGCCTGACCATGGTCGGGTTAGACTTGCGCTTGGTCACAACATGATGTTTATGTCGACCTACTCCATTCCCCTTGGAGGTGAAAAGATACTTATTCATGGGTGGTCTCAAATAATGAAGGCCCGTCCATCTTGGAGTATAGGACAGAAGATTATGCTCCTGCTTTTCCATGGCTCTAAAGCGAATATCCTGTTTATTGACCACATTGCGAGATGAAGCCGCTTTCAGAAGGTTGTGGATGCGCGGGGTGGCGCCTGGGCCTTGTCCTGGGGCTTGGCGGCCTCACCCTTGGTTAACTGTAGGCAAAGTAGCACTGTTCGAGGTGTGCTTTGTACGGTTGAACCTGTATAAGTACTCATACTGCTTTCAGCTATGGTTGTTAAGTGCCCCTGCTGGTTTCAGTTAAGGTTGTTAAGTACTCCTGCTGCTTTTACAGTCTGTCGTGTTTCTTCAGTCCTGTCTTCCTCCAGCCGCCAAAACCAAACCAGCGCTGGCGGGGCCGCCTGCTTCCGCCTCCCATGGCTGGCTGCGCCTCAGCGCACGCATCGTCGCCCCACCGTCTCCTAAATTGTTAATGCCGATGTCCGAGGCCTCGCCGTCGTCCTCTGCGCGCTTTGGTGCGCTCGCCGTGGCGCCACCCTCTCGCGTTGTCAACATGGTCAACAAACAATAGGAATCAGCAGAAGTACGTGGAGAGGATGACAGTACGGGCCCACCATGTCAGCGTATGGAAAAATAAAATGCTTCCTCCTAGTGTTTTCCTGACATCTGGGACCCACAACATTGTGAGCGTATATAGTCAATAGACAAGAGAACATCACAAGATCGGCTGACACCTGGGACGTAGCTGCTCGAGCAGTAATTTTTTTTGTTATTGTTGAGACGGAGCAGGGTTTGAACTGGGCTGTGGCCCGGGGGGGGGGGGGGGGGGGGGGGGGGGGGGGGGGGGGGGGGGGGGGGGGGGGGGGGGGGGGGGGGGGGGGGGGGGGGGGGGGGGGGGGGGGGGGGGGGGGGGGGGGGGGGGGGGGGGGGGGGGGGGGGGGGGGGGGGGGGGGGGGGGGGGGGGGGGGGGGGGGGGGGGGGGGGGGGGGGGGGGGGGGGGGGGGGGGGGGGGGGGGGGGGGGGGGGGGGGGGGGGGGGGGGGGGGGGGGGGGGGGGGGGGGGGGGGGGGGGGGGGGGGGGGGGGGGGGGGGGGGGGGGGGGGGGGGGGGGGGGGGGATCTGGCTCGACATTTCGGTATTAAAAATAGTTTGGAACCCACAGAAATATGCAAAATTGGCCCTGGCCAACAAAAAAAATGGACTGCAATAAATTGCATAAGAAGTCGCAATGAGCTATATATAAATTATTAAAAAAAGAGGGAATGGTCTGACTTATGGGCCTATTAAGTTGATGCGTATGCAAGATTTTTTTAGTTATTATATACGTCAACAAACGATTCTAGCAGACGTAACCGTTGGATGTCAATCCAACGGCTGTCGTGTTTCTTCAATCTCTGATCTTCTTGCTCCAGCCACCAAATCCAGCGCCGGCGGGACCACCTGCTCCCGCCTCCCGTGCAGGCCTCACCGCCCCCTACTACTCCCACCGCTGGCCAGGGCATCCCTCTACTCACCCACACCCCCTGTTATTCTGTGGCGACGACAGCCTCACACCGCAGCCGAACCAGTGAACCCTCGTACTCCTCTCCGCGTGGGCATCAACTGCCGCGTCTTCCCCGGCTCCGCGTCGTCCCCTTCCTAGGCCTCACCGTCATCCACCGCCCTGGTGCTCTCGGTGCGGCGTGGTCAACGTGGTCAAGGAACGACTTCTATCGGAAGAGTACTGTCGTGGAGAGGCTGACAGCTGGGTCCACGACAGCCGCAAGGAAGTGCCTCCTTATTACGCGGAAAATAATTATTCCTCCACCTGACAGCAGGGACCCACCGGACGGGCCACCGTATTTGGCGAAAAAAATGTTTCCCCCCTGACTGCTGGGGCCCACCGGACGGGCCACCGTATTTCATGAAAAAAATGTTCCCCCCGCTGTCAGCTCGGACCCACCGGAAGTGCCTCCTTATTACGCACAAAAAAATGAATACCCCCCCTGCTAGTTGGGACCCACCTTGGTGGGAGGCTGACTTGTGGGCCTACTAAGTTGACGGGGACGGAGTGCTTTGTCAACTTAGTCAATATGAACGATTCTAGCTCCAGTGACCGTACGATGTCTATCCAACGGCCGTAGTGCTTCTTCAACCTCTAGTCTTCTTGCTCCAGCCGCCCAAAGCAGCGCCGGTCGGGCTACATGCTCCTGCCTCCCGTGGCCGGCTGTGATGCCGCAGAGGCCTCACCGCCCCCTACTACTCCCACCGCTGGCCAGGCCATCCCTCTACTCACCCACACCCCCTGTTATTCTGCGGCGACGGCAGCCTCACACCGCAACCAAACTAGTGAACCCTCGTACTCCTCTCCGCGTGGGCATCCACTGCCGCGTCTTCCCTGGCTCCGCGTCGTCCCCTTCCTAGGCCTCACCGTCGTCCACCGCCTTGGTGCTCTCGGCGCGGCGTGGTCAATGTGGTCAACGACCGACTTCCATCAGAAGAGTACTGTACGTGGAGAGGCTGACAGCTGGGTGGGGGGGGGGGGGGGGGGGGGGGGGGGGGGGGGGGGGGGGGGGGGGGGGGGGGGGGGGGGGGGGGGGGGGGGGGGGGGGGGGGGGGGGGGGGGGGGGGGGGGGGGGGGGGGGGGGGGGGGGGGGGGGGGGGGGGGGGGGGGGGGGGGGGGGGGGGGGGGGGGGGGGGGGGGGGGGGGGGGGGGGGGGGGGGGGGGGGGGGGGGGGGGGGGGGGGGGGGGGGGGGGGGGGGGGGGGGGGGGGGGGGGGGGGGGGGGGGGGGGGGGGGGGGGGGGGGGGGGGGGGGGGGGGGGGGGGGGGGGGGGGGGGGGGGGGGGGGGGGGGGGGGGGGGGGGGGGGGGGGGGGGGGGGGGGGGGGGGGGGGGGGGGGGGGGGGGGGGGGGGGGGGGGGGGGGGGGGGGGGGGGGGGGGGGGGGGGGGGGGGGGGGGGGGGGGGGGGGGGGGGGGGGGGGGGGGGGGGGGGGGGGGGGGGGGGGGGGGGGGGGGGGGGGGGGGGGGGGGGGGGGGGGGGGGGGGGGGGGGGGGGGGGGGGGGGGGGGGGGGGGGGGGGGGGGGGGGGGGGGGGGGGGGGGGGGGGGGGGGGGGGGGGGGGGGGGGGGGGGGGGGGGGGGGGGGGGGGGGGGGGGGGGGGGGGGGGGGGGGGGGGGGGGGGGGGGGGGGGGGGGGGGGGGGGGGGGGGGGGGGGGGGGGGGGGGGGGGGGGGGGGGGGGGGGGGGGGGGGGGGGGGGGGGGGGGGGGGGGGGGGGGGGGGGGGGGGGGGGGGGGGGGGGGGGGGGGGGGGGGGGGGGGGGGGGGGGGGGGGGGGGGGGGGGGGGGGGGGGGGGGGGGGGGGGGGGGGGGGGGGGGGGGGGGGGGGGGGGGGGGGGGGGGGGGGGGGGGGGGGGGGGGGGGGGGGGGGGGGGGGGGGGGGGGGGGGGGGGGGGGGGGGGGGGGGGGGGGGGGGGGGGGGGGGGGGGGGGGGGGGGGGGGGGGGGGGGGGGGGGGGGGGGGGGGGGGGGGGGGGGGGGGGGGGGGGGGGGGGGGGGGGGGGGGGGGGGGGGGGGGGGGGGGGGGGGGGGGGGGGGGGGGGGGGGGGGGGGGGGGGGGGGGGGGGGGGGGGGGGGGGGGGGGGGGGGGGGGGGGGGGGGGGGGGGGGGGGGGGGGGGGGGGGGGGGGGGGGGGGGGGGGGGGGGGGGGGGGGGGGGGGGGGGGGGGGGGGGGGGGGGGGGGGGGGGGGGGGGGGGGGGGGGGGGGGGGGGGGGGGGGGGGGGGGGGGGGGGGGGGGGGGGGGGGGGGGGGGGGGGGGGGGGGGGGGGGGGGGGGGGGGGGGGGGGGGGGGGGGGGGGGGGGGGGGGGGGGGGGGGGGGGGGGGGGGGGGGGGGGGGGGGGGGGGGGGGGGGGGGGGGGGGGGGGGGGGGGGGGGGGGGGGGGGGGGGGGGGGGGGGGGGGGGGGGGGGGGGGGGGGGGGGGGGGGGGGGGGGGGGGGGGGGGGGGGGGGGGGGGGGGGGGGGGGGGGGGGGGGGGGGGGGGGGGGGGGGGGGGGGGGGGGGGGGGGGGGGGGGGGGGGGGGGGGGGGGGGGGGGGGGGGGGGGGGGGGGGGGGGGGGGGGGGGGGGGGGGGGGGGGGGGGGGGGGGGGGGGGGGGGGGGGGGGGGGGGGGGGGGGGGGGGGGGGGGGGGGGGGGGGGGGGGGGGGGGGGGGGGGGGGGGGGGGGGGGGGGGGGGGGGGGGGGGGGGGGGGGGGGGGGGGGGGGGGGGGGGGGGGGGGGGGGGGGGGGGGGGGGGGGGGGGGGGGGGGGGGGGGGGGGGGGGGGGGGGGGGGGGGGGGGGGGGGGGGGGGGGGGGGGGGGGGGGGGGGGGGGGGGGGGGGGGGGGGGGGGGGGGGGGGGGGGGGGGGGGGGGGGGGGGGGGGGGGGGGGGGGGGGGGGGGGGGGGGGGGGGGGGGGGGGGGGGGGGGGGGGGGGGGGGGGGGGGGGGGGGGGGGGGGGGGGGGGGGGGGGGGGGGGGGGGGGGGGGGGGGGGGGGGGGGGGGGGGGGGGGGGGGGGGGGGGGGGGGGGGGGGGGGGGGGGGGGGGGGGGGGGGGGGGGGGGGGGGGGGGGGGGGGGGGGGGGGGGGGGGGGGGGGGGGGGGGGGGGGGGGGGGGGGGGGGGGGGGGGGGGGGGGGGGGGGGGGGGGGGGGGGGGGGGGGGGGGGGGGGGGGGGGGGGGGGGGGGGGGGGGGGGGGGGGGGGGGGGGGGGGGGGGGGGGGGGGGGGGGGGGGGGGGGGGGGGGGGGGGGGGGGGGGGGGGGGGGGGGGGGGGGGGGGGGGGGGGGGGGGGGGGGGGGGGGGGGGGGGGGGGGGGGGGGGGGGGGGGGGGGGGGGGGGGGGGGGGGGGGGGGGGGGGGGGGGGGGGGGGGGGGGGGGGGGGGGGGGGGGGGGGGGGGGGGGGGGGGGGGGGGGGGGGGGGGGGGGGGGGGGGGGGGGGGGGGGGGGGGGGGGGGGGGGGGGGGGGGGGGGGGGGGGGGGGGGGGGGGGGGGGGGGGGGGGGGGGGGGGGGGGGGGGGGGGGGGGGGGGGGGGGGGGGGGGGGGGGGGGGGGGGGGGGGGGGGGGGGGGGGGGGGGGGGGGGGGGGGGGGGGGGGGGGGGGGGGGGGGGGGGGGGGGGGGGGGGGGGGGGGGGGGGGGGGGGGGGGGGGGGGGGGGGGGGGGGGGGGGGGGGGGGGGGGGGGGGGGGGGGGGGGGGGGGGGGGGGGGGGGGGGGGGGGGGGGGGGGGGGGGGGGGGGGGGGGGGGGGGGGGGGGGGGGGGGGGGGGGGGGGGGGGGGGGGGGGGGGGGGGGGGGGGGGGGGGGGGGGGGGGGGGGGGGGGGGGGGGGGGGGGGGGGGGGGGGGGGGGGGGGGGGGGGGGGGGGGGGGGGGGGGGGGGGGGGGGGGGGGGGGGGGGGGGGGGGGGGGGGGGGGGGGGGGGGGGGGGGGGGGGGGGGGGGGGGGGGGGGGGGGGGGGGGGGGGGGGGGGGGGGGGGGGGGGGGGGGGGGGGGGGGGGGGGGGGGGGGGGGGGGGGGGGGGGGGGGGGGGGGGGGGGGGGGGGGGGGGGGGGGGGGGGGGGGGGGGGGGGGGGGGGGGGGGGGGGGGGGGGGGGGGGGGGGGGGGGGGGGGGGGGGGGGGGGGGGGGGGGGGGGGGGGGGGGGGGGGGGGGGGGGGGGGGGGGGGGGGGGGGGGGGGGGGGGGGGGGGGGGGGCATTATAAGCTCTCACGGTCAACGAAGGATATTCCTTCTCCCGGGAAGACCCGGTCAGTCTCGGAATCCCGGTTACAAGACATTTCGACAATGGTAAAAAAAGTCCAGCAAAGCCGCCCGATGTGTCGACAATCCCGATAGGAGTCGCACGTATCTCGCTCTCAGGACACACCGGATAAGCGAAGCGTACAGGTACCAACGTAACCCAAGTTGCCAAGGGATGGTCCCGCACGGTGCTCTAGTTTAGACCAACACTCCGAGGAGCACTGGCCCGGGGGGTAAAATAAGATAACCCTCAGGAGCGACTTCACACAATACATAAATAAATCGTACATCAATCAGAGTACATACATAGGTCCGACTACGGAGCCAAAATAAAAGAAGACAACCCAACTGCTAGATCCCTGATCGTCCCAACTGGGCTCCACTACTGATCATCTGGAAACGAAACATAGTAACGAACAAGGTCTTCATCGAACTCCCACTTGAGCTCGGGGGCATCGCCTGCACTGGTCTCATCGGCACCTGCAACTGTTTTGGAAGTATCTGTGAGTCACGAGGACTCAGCAATCTCACATCCGCGAGATCAAGACTATTTAAGCTTATGGGTAGGAAAGGGTAAGGTGGTGAGGTTGCAATAGCGACTAAGCATATATGGTGGCTAACATACGCAAATAAGAGTGAGAAGAGGAGCAACGGAACGGTCGTCAACTAGTAATGATCAAGAAGTGATCCTGAACTCCTACTTATGTCAAACATAACCCAAAAGCCGTGTTCACTTCCCGGACTCCGCCGAAAAGAGACTGTCACGGCTACACACGCGGTTGATGCGTTTTAATTAAGTCGAGTGTCAAGTTCTGGGGGGGGGGGGGGGGGGGGGGGGGGGGGGGGGGGGGGGGGGGGGGGGGGGGGGGGGGGGGGGGGGGGGGGGGGGGGGGGGGGGGGGGGGGGGGGGGGGGGGGGGGGGGGGGGGGGGGGGGGGGGGGGGGGGGGGGGGGGGGGGGGGGGGGGGGGGGGGGGGGGGGGGGGGGGGGGGGGGGGGGGGGGGGGGGGGGGGGGGGGGGGGGGGGGGGGGGGGGGGGGGGGGGGGGGGGGGGGGGGGGGGGGGGGGGGGGGGGGGGGGGGGGGGGGGGGGGGGGGGGGGGGGGGGGGGGGGGGGGGGGGGGGGGGGGGGGGGGGGGGGGGGGGGGGGGGGGGGGGGGGGGGGGGGGGGGGGGGGGGGGGGGGGGGGGGGGGGGGGGGGGGGGGGGGGGGGGGGGGGGGGGGGGGGGGGGGGGGGGGGGGGGGGGGGGGGGGGGGGGGGGGGGGGGGGGGGGGGGGGGGGGGGGGGGGGGGGGGGGGGGGGGGGGGGGGGGGGGGGGGGGGGGGGGGGGGGGGGGGGGGGGGGGGGGGGGGGGGGGGGGGGGGGGGGGGGGGGGGGGGGGGGGGGGGGGGGGGGGGGGGGGGGGGGGGGGGGGGGGGGGGGGGGGGGGGGGGGGGGGGGGGGGGGGGGGGGGGGGGGGGGGGGGGGGGGGGGGGGGGGGGGGGGGGGGGGGGGGGGGGGGGGGGGGGGGGGGGGGGGGGGGGGGGGGGGGGGGGGGGGGGGGGGGGGGGGGGGGGGGGGGGGGGGGGGGGGGGGGGGGGGGGGGGGGGGGGGGGGGGGGGGGGGGGGGGGGGGGGGGGGGGGGGGGGGGGGGGGGGGGGGGGGGGGGGGGGGGGGGGGGGGGGGGGGGGGGGGGGGGGGGGGGGGGGGGGGGGGGGGGGGGGGGGGGGGGGGGGGGGGGGGGGGGGGGGGGGGGGGGGGGGGGGGGGGGGGGGGGGGGGGGGGGGGGGGGGGGGGGGGGGGGGGGGGGGGGGGGGGGGGGGGGGGGGGGGGGGGGGGGGGGGGGGGGGGGGGGGGGGGGGGGGGGGGGGGGGGGGGGGGGGGGGGGGGGGGGGGGGGGGGGGGGGGGGGGGGGGGGGGGGGGGGGGGGGGGGGGGGGGGGGGGGGGGGGGGGGGGGGGGGGGGGGGGGGGGGGGGGGGGGGGGGGGGGGGGGGGGGGGGGGGGGGGGGGGGGGGGGGGGGGGGGGGGGGGGGGGGGGGGGGGGGGGGGGGGGGGGGGGGGGGGGGGGGGGGGGGGGGGGGGGGGGGGGGGGGGGGGGGGGGGGGGGGGGGGGGGGGGGGGGGGGGGGGGGGGGGGGGGGGGGGGGGGGGGGGGGGGGGGGGGGGGGGGGGGGGGGGGGGGGGGGGGGGGGGGGGGGGGGGGGGGGGGGGGGGGGGGGGGGGGGGGGGGGGGGGGGGGGGGGGGGGGGGGGGGGGGGGGGGGGGGGGGGGGGGGGGGGGGGGGGGGGGGGGGGGGGGGGGGGGGGGGGGGGGGGGGGGGGGGGGGGGGGGGGGGGGGGGGGGGGGGGGGGGGGGGGGGGGGGGGGGGGGGGGGGGGGGGGGGGGGGGGGGGGGGGGGGGGGGGGGGGGGGGGGGGGGGGGGGGGGGGGGGGGGGGGGGGGGGGGATCCGAAAATGATGCCACGACAACATATCAGTTCCGGTAGCCCATGGAGGTACCGGCGCAAAAAGGAAGCGGGCGTGAGCGAGTCATGAAAGGATGGTGGAGTGATCCCGATTACCGGGTGTCCCACATGTCGGTGGCATGGAAACAAGGAACGCGCAAGCGACAACTGGGACACGGTGCAAGCGCGAGCATCTCATACAACATGCATTTGTCCACGGGTCATCGTCTCGGCGGTTATACCTTTGAAGCGTGTAATTCGGGGCGGTTCACAATCGTCGAGGGAAGTAGTCATTCACGGGTCGTAGGGGAAGTAGTTGTACACGTTTCGTAGATGAACTTGGCATAACCGTGCGGTAGTCGAACTTGGCGACAGTAGTGGTACATCTCATAGTGGAACTTGGTGCATCCACGGTATTCGGGCGTAGTGGTACTCATTCCGTAGACGAACTTGACGGGACATGGTTGTCGTGGTACTTGACGTTATCCAGGACGGTCTTGGTGTATCCGTGCGTAGAGGTACGGGCAGTTTTGTGTAGACGAACTTGTCGGTCTTGACGATCCAAAATGAAGCAACACCAGGGCCTCGGGTGGCAACAACAAGGAGGAAATGGAACAGCGGGCTGAGGAAGATGCGGCGCTGGGCTGGGCCTTGGCGCAAGGCTTCGGTCGCCTGTCTCCCTTGCAGACGAGGGCGAGGCAGAGGTCGGGGAAGGAGGAGCTCGGGCGGCTCCGCGGGGGGGGGGGGGGGGGGGGGGGGGGGGGGGGGGGGGGGGGGGGGGGGGGGGGGGGGGGGGGGGGGGGGGGGGGGGGGGGGGGGGGGGGGGGGGGGGGGGGGGGGGGGGGGGGGGGGGGGGGGGGGGGGGGGGGGGGGGGGGGGGGGGGGGGGGGGGGGGGGGGGGGGGGGGGGGGGGGGGGGGGGGGGGGGGGGGGGGGGGGGGGGGGGGGGGGGGGGGGGGGGGGGGGGGGGGGGGGGGGGGGGGGGGGGGGGGGGGGGGGGGGGGGGGGGGGGGGGGGGGGGGGGGGGGGGGGGGGGGGGGGGGGGGGGGGGGGGGGGGGGGGGGGGGGGGGGGGGGGGGGGGGGGGGGGGGGGGGGGGGGGGGGGGGGGGGGGGGGGGGGGGGGGGGGGGGGGGGGGGGGGGGGGGGGGGGGGGGGGGGGGGGGGGGGGGGGGGGGGGGGGGGGGGGGGGGGGGGGGGGGGGGGGGGGGGGGGGGGGGGGGGGGGGGGGGGGGGGGGGGGGGGGGGGGGGGGGGGGGGGGGGGGGGGGGGGGGGGGGGGGGGGGGGGGGGGGGGGGGGGGGGGGGGGGGGGGGGGGGGGGGGGGGGGGGGGGGGGGGGGGGGGGGGGGGGGGGGGGGGGGGGGGGGGGGGGGGGGGGGGGGGGGGGGGGGGGGGGGGGGGGGGGGGGGGGGGGGGGGGGGGGGGGGGGGGGGGGGGGGGGGGGGGGGGGGGGGGGGGGGGGGGGGGGGGGGGGGGGGGGGGGGGGGGGGGGGGGGGGGGGGGGGGGGGGGGGGGGGGGGGGGGGGGGGGGGGGGGGGGGGGGGGGGGGGGGGGGGGGGGGGGGGGGGGGGGGGGGGGGGGGGGGGGGGGGGGGGGGGGGGGGGGGGGGGGGGGGGGGGGGGGGGGGGGGGGGGGGGGGGGGGGGGGGGGGGGGGGGGGGGGGGGGGGGGGGGGGGGGGGGGGGGGGGGGGGGGGGGGGGGGGGGGGGGGGGGGGGGGGGGGGGGGGGGGGGGGGGGGGGGGGGGGGGGGGGGGGGGGGGGGGGGGGGGGGGGGGGGGGGGGGGGGGGGGGGGGGGGGGGGGGGGGGGGGGGGGGGGGGGGGGGGGGGGGGGGGGGGGGGGGGGGGGGGGGGGGGGGGGGGGGGGGGGGGGGGGGGGGGGGGGGGGGGGGGGGGGGGGGGGGGGGGGGGGGGGGGGGGGGGGGGGGGGGGGGGGGGGGGGGGGGGGGGGGGGGGGGGGGGGGGGGGGGGGGGGGGGGGGGGGGGGGGGGGGGGGGGGGGGGGGGGGGGGGGGGGGGGGGGGGGGGGGGGGGGGGGGGGGGGGGGGGGGGGGGGGGGGGGGGGGGGGGGGGGGGGGGGGGGGGGGGGGGGGGGGGGGGGGGGGGGGGGGGGGGGGGGGGGGGGGGGGGGGGGGGGGGGGGGGGGGGGGGGGGGGGGGGGGGGGGGGGGGGGGGGGGGGGGGGGGGGGGGGGGGGGGGGGGGGGGGGGGGGGGGGGGGGGGGGGGGGGGGGGGGGGGGGGGGGGGGGGGGGGGGGGGGGGGGGGGGGGGGGGGGGGGGGGGGGGGGGGGGGGGGGGGGGGGGGGGGGGGGGGGGGGGGGGGGGGGGGGGGGGGGGGGGGGGGGGGGGGGGGGGGGGGGGGGTGTAGCTGGCGGCGGAGGAGGGACGAGAGGGAGAGATCGAGAGGAGGGGGTTCGGGCTAGGTTAGCGAGGGGGCTGCTTGGCCTTGGGCCATGGAGGTGGCTAGGCTGCGGATGGGCCTAGATGGCCTGCTGGCTCTCTCTCACTCTAAAACAAATAAAAAGCAAAACAGGGATAAGAAAGAAAAGAAAAGAAAGAGAGGTTAGGGGAAGAAGTTGGACATGGGGATTATTTTCCCGGACTCACAAAAATGTGCTCGATCCAGGAAAAATAGAGGCGGCAAGATTGAAAGATATAAATTCAAATGCATTTGAATTTAATTCAAATGATTTGAATAGGAAGTGAGGGTTGGGAAGGTCCAAAAATGTTCGGATTTTTGGTGGAGCTCCGGAATATGATGAAAAAAATATATGGCGAGGTTGGAGACCAAGAATTAAGATAACAAAGGCGTTGGGATATTTGCAAGTGTGTTATGGTCAATTCCAAATTAATGGAATATTCACTATAGCTCCCTAATATTGGGAGGATATGTTATAAAGAGAAGTCACCGTTCCCTCGATTTAAATGGATCAAAGATCCATGCAATTTATTTAGTTGAGTTTTGGTGCAAAGATTAATGACATGATGGCATGATGACATGATGCAATGCAACAATAAAAGAGCAAGCACCAAAAGGAACACACGGCGATCACGAAAATAAGGAAGTCTTCTGAAGCGTCAGTCTTGGGGCGTTACACTCGTCCCCGACCGCCACTCATAAGGAAGACAATTAAATAAACACCTCATGCTTCAAATTTGTTACACAACGATTACCATATGTGCATGCTACTGGACTTGCAAACCTGAACATACGTATTTCTGAAATTGACAATTACCCACTAGCATTACTCTAATATCACCATCTTTATATTGCAAAACTATTGCAAGGAATCAAACATATTATATTCAGTGATCTACAAGTTTTATGTAGGATTTTATGACTAACCATGTGAATGACCAATTCCTGTCAACTCTCTAAATAGATATAAGTGAAGCAAGAGAGTTTAATTCTTTCTGTAAAAGATATGCCCATGCTCTAACAGATATAAGTGAAGCAAAAGAGCATTCTACAAATGGCGGTTTTCTATGTGTAGGGAAACAGGCAATCCAAACTTCAAATGATATATGTGAAGCACATGAAGCATTCTATAAAGCCATACTCAAAAGATATAAGTGAAGTGCAATGAGCATTCTATAAATCAACCGTGGACTATCTCATACCAGCATGGTGCATCAAAGAAAAGTGAAAACTAAATGCAAAAGACGCTCCAGGATTTGCACATATCACATGAACGAAACGAAGACGAAAACATACCGGTACTTGTTAAAGAAAGATGGGATGCCTTCCGGGGCATCCCCAAGCTTAGACTCTTGAGTATCCTTGAATATTTACTTGGGGTGCCTTGGGCATCCTCTAGATTGAGCTCTTGCCTCTCCGCCTTCTCCTCATATAGAGACCTCCTCAATCTTTGATCACTTCATCCACACAAAACTCAACAGAAAGTTCGGTAAGATCTGTTAGTAAATAAAGCAAATCACTACTCTAAGTACTATTGCAAACCAATTCATATTTTGTGTTTGCACTGTAGCTACTGTAATATAACTTTTCCATGGCTTAATCCACTGATAGAAATCGATAGTTTCATCAAAACAAGCAAACAATGCATCAAAAACAGAATATGTCTTAAACAGGACAATCTGTAGTAATCCGAACATTCACCATACTTCCGGTACTCCAAAAATTCTGAAAAAATTAGGAAAAAAACAATTTGTATAGAAAGACCACAGCCAAAGTTTCAGAACCATTTGACGTTCCAGTAAAAAACTTAAAATCGCGCACTACAGCCAAAGTTTCTGTTTTGCACCGCACAAACCAACAAGCAATGTGGACATCCTAAACGCAAATCTTGGCATGTTATTTTTATAGTACAATGGAATTGTACAAGGGGATAATTAATTTTTTTGAAAAGTTTCTGTAATCAAGATTCACAGAGTTTCCGTGAGCATGAGCAAAGTTCAAGGAGCTCCCTCACTTCAACAATGCTTGTCTCTCTCACTTTCACTTTCCTTTTTGAAAAGTTTTGGGTTCCCCTCTTTATTTTTTTTAAACTCTATAAAAGCAGGGGGGGGGGGGGGGGGGGGGGGGGGGGGGGGGGGGGGGGGGGGGGGGGGGGGGGGGGGGGGGGGGGGGGGGGGGGGGGGGGGGGGGGGGGGGGGGGGGGGGGGGGGGGGGGGGGGGGGGGGGGGGGGGGGGGGGGGGGGGGGGGGGGGGGGGGGGGGGGGGGGGGGGGGGGGGGGGGGGGGGGGGGGGGGGGGGGGGGGGGGGGGGGGGGGGGGGGGGGGGGGGGGGGGGGGGGGGGGGGGGGGGGGGGGGGGGGGGGGGGGGGGGGGGGGGGGGGGGGGGGGGGGGGGGGGGGGGGGGGGGGGGGGGGGGGGGGGGGGGGGGGGGGGGGGGGGGGGGGGGGGGGGGGGGGGGGGGGGGGGGGGGGGGGGGGGGGGGGGGGGGGGGGGGGGGGGGGGGGGGGGGGGGGGGGGGGGGGGGGGGGGGGGGGGGGGGGGGGGGGGGGGGGGGGGGGGGGGGGGGGGGGGGGGGGGGGGGGGGGGGGGGGGGGGGGGGGGGGGGGGGGGGGGGGGGGGGGGGGGGGGGGGGGGGGGGGGGGGGGGGGGGGGGGGGGGGGGGGGGGGGGGGGGGGGGGGGGGGGGGGGGGGGGGGGGGGGGGGGGGGGGGGGGGGGGGGGGGGGGGGGGGGGGGGGGGGGGGGGGGGGGGGGGGGGGGGGGGGGGGGGGGGGGGGGGGGGGGGGGGGGGGGGGGGGGGGGGGGGGGGGGGGGGGGGGGGGGGGGGGGGGGGGGGGGGGGGGGGGGGGGGGGGGGGGGGGGGGGGGGGGGGGGGGGGGGGGGGGGGGGGGGGGGGGGGGGGGGGGGGGGGGGGGGGGGGGGGGGGGGGGGGGGGGGGGGGGGGGGGGGGGGGGGGGGGGGGGGGGGGGGGGGGGGGGGGGGGGGGGGGGGGGGGGGGGGGGGGGGGGGGGGGGGGGGGGGGGGGGGGGGGGGGGGGGGGGGGGGGGGGGGGGGGGGGGGGGGGGGGGGGGGGGGGGGGGGGGGGGGGGGGGGGGGGGGGGGGGGGGGGGGGGGGGGGGGGGGGGGGGGGGGGGGGGGGGGGGGGGGGGGGGGGGGGGGGGGGGGGGGGGGGGGGGGGGGGGGGGGGGGGGGGGGGGGGGGGGGGGGGGGGGGGGGGGGGGGGGGGGGGGGGGGGGGGGGGGGGGGGGGGGGGGGGGGGGGGGGGGGGGGGGGGGGGGGGGGGGGGGGGGGGGGGGGGGGGGGGGGGGGGGGGGGGGGGGGGGGGGGGGGGGGGGGGGGGGGGGGGGGGGGGGGGGGGGGGGGGGGGGGGGGGGGGGGGGGGGGGGGGGGGGGGGGGGGGGGGGGGGGGGGGGGGGGGGGGGGGGGGGGGGGGGGGGGGGGGGGGGGGGGGGGGGGGGGGGGGGGGGGGGGGGGGGGGGGGGGGGGGGGGGGGGGGGGGGGGGGGGGGGGGGGGGGGGGGGGGGGGGGGGGGGGGGGGGGGGGGGGGGGGGGGGGGGGGGGGGGGGGGGGGGGGGGGGGGGGGGGGGGGGGGGGGGGGGGGGGGGGGGGGGGGGGGGGGGGGGGGGGGGGGGGGGGGGGGGGGGGGGGGGGGGGGGGGGGGGGGGGGGGGGGGGGGGGGGGGGGGGGGGGGGGGGGGGGGGGGGGGGGGGGGGGGGGGGGGGGGGGGGGGGGGGGGGGGGGGGGGGGGGGGGGGGGGGGGGGGGGGGGGGGGGGGGGGGGGGGGGGGGGGGGGGGGGGGGGGGGGGGGGGGGGGGGGGGGGGGGGGGGGGGGGGGGGGGGGGGGGGGGGGGGGGGGGGGGGGGGGGGGGGGGGGGGGGGGGGGGGGGGGGGGGGGGGGGGGGGGGGGGGGGGGGGGGGGGGGGGGGGGGGGGGGGGGGGGGGGGGGGGGGGGGGGGGGGGGGGGGGGGGGGGGGGGGGGGGGGGGGGGGGGGGGGGGGGGGGGGGGGGGGGGGGGGGGGGGGGGGGGGGGGGGGGGGGGGGGGGGGGGGGGGGGGGGGGGGGGGGGGGGGGGGGGGGGGGGGGGGGGGGGGGGGGGGGGGGGGGGGGGGGGGGGGGGGGGGGGGGGGGGGGGGGGGGGGGGGGGGGGGGGGGGGGGGGGGGGGGGGGGGGGGGGGGGGGGGGGGGGGGGGGGGGGGGGGGGGGGGGGGGGGGGGGGGGGGGGGGGGGGGGGGGGGGGGGGGGGGGGGGGGGGGGGGGGGGGGGGGGGGGGGGGGGGGGGGGGGGGGGGGGGGGGGGGGGGGGGGGGGGGGGGGGGGGGGGGGGGGGGGGGGGGGGGGGGGGGGGGGGGGGGGGGGGGGGGGGGGGGGGGGGGGGGGGGGGGGGGGGGGGGGGGGGGGGGGGGGGGGGGGGGGGGGGGGGGGGGGGGGGGGGGGGGGGGGGGGGGGGGGTTGAGTCTTAGGATTATATATATCGGAGAGTAGGATTCTTTTTACTCCTCAGTACCTTCGTCGCTCTGGTGAGGTCTCCTGACGTTGATGTTTTGACTTTCCTCTCCTCAAATTTCACTAATTTTTTTTAGGATCACGCGGGTATCTTGGGATCGTTCCGATATTCTTGTGACGAGAACATTGTTCTTGGTGCCTCCTGACATTTAGGGGTTGTGGCAGTGTCCCGGGGAGTTGAGCTCCGAGGTGTTGTCGTCACAATTTTATCGTTGCAGTTCTGGAATACCTGAGTTTTTTTTCGCCGACATCGAAAATCTCTTTTATGCAGTTGTTGGTGAGATAACCTCGACGCCACCCAGTACTGGGGCGGGAGTTCGGGAGTATTGCCATAGCTCGTATAACGGATGCTTTTCGAAGGTTGAGGTACACGAGTTTCCGAGATTTCTTGGTTATGTGTTGAACGCATTCGGAACATTGGAGCGTAGAATTCTGCTAGGAGTTGTGTGATGATTTTTTTGCTCCATGTAGCCGTGGGACCAGATTGCATAACCAGAAAGTTTCGGGAGTTCTCAGGTGGGAATTCAAGTAGCTCCTAGTATATCTTTTCGACGGATGTATGATTTGAGATTGGGGTCCAACGTCTAGTGGTTCGCTTTTCACGGTCGATTTACAGTGGTCGCGAGACGTCTTAAAGAATCCTTGGCTATGCCGATTCGGGGACGTCTTGTTTGTCATTCGTGACGTCCGCTGTACGTCGTGCCCGTGGGGCCTCATCACGAACACTTTGGGCGAAATCTCTATCATATGTTTGTTTCTGGCTTATTTCCGCAAGCCAAATCCTTTGTTTTGTTTTGAGTTGTGGTATTCGAGTTGCTTCGAAGTCAAGTGTTGATTCCATACCTTTCCTAATCGGTGTTCTCATGCTTCAATGTGAATGTTAATCCTTCTTGATCACTGAGGTTGTCATGTCAACTCTTTTCCAACCGGCGTGCTTCTCTTCAAGTGGATCCGATCATTCCAACATTCGCAAGATCAATTATAAGTCTTCTCAACGGTGTTTGTGTCATCCATCCCAAGTTGCCTTTGTTTTCCCGCCCTCCCACCCTTTTTCTTCAAGGACTCAGATTTCTTAATCAAGTATCCTTTTGTTGATGGGAAGTCTCTCCATTCTTTTCCGTCAATGTTCTTATCCGGTGATTCTCAGGAAGATGCTAAGGAAGCTACAAGTTCATCATTCTTCGTTCTCTTTTCTTCTTCGGTGGATTCAATTCAAGCTTTCAGTGTTGATCATATTCCTTTCCTCGTGTCAATTGCTTTGTCATGTTGGTGCACCTCTTAATTATTCACCTCCCTCTATTTCTTCTCCGGAGTGCTTCAGATTATCTCAGAAGATTCAAGTTTCTATTCTTAATCCTTTCTAGCTATTTCGAGGTCTTACCTTATTCAAGCCATTTAATTGAACCGGCGCAATCTCTCTTTTAAATCGTTCAACAGTGTATCTCTTGAGTGGGCCCTAACCCACAGGTCTTTTCCCAGGATCTTACCCGACTCTTCTAATTTTTCCGGAGTTATTCCCAAATTCTTTTCAAAGTGTGACGTAAGAATGAATTGCCATCAGTCAAATGTCTTTCTCTAAGATCTTTCAAATTCTTTTCATCGTTCGTTCAATCTTTCTAATTGTCATTCCGGAGTGCCTCAACAAATCATGGTGGTGTTTCTCGTCGTCATTCTCGGATTTTGAAGACCGAAGAAGAGTTCCTCTTAAATCCTTACCCGTTCTTCCAAAGATTCGTGGTTCAAGCTTGCTGCCATCCTCTCATAATTGTTTTCGATTGTGAGAATTCTTTTCACCCATCCGGAGCATTTCAGGAGTCGTTTCAGTTTGATTCTTCGGAGCCATCATCTCAGAATTATTCATTACAGCTTTCAGCTCTCGTTCTCCAATTCTTACCGGTGCATCATTCAAGTATCCTCGAGCCAGCTCTTGATCTCTTCGTTCTCATGTATCTAAATCCCCTCAAGTATCTTCATTCGTTTCCCAATTCTTCCCGGTGAATTGTGCCTTTGCTACTTTCATTTTCAATTCTTACGGCGGTTTGTTCAAGGTTCCTCTTCCTATGTTCTCATATTTAATTCATTCGTTCTTTCCAAATCCTACCGGTGGATCGTTGAAGACCTTCTCAAGTTTACGCGATATCTCTCTTAATCCTTTCTACGAGAATAAGTAGTATGCCAAATCCGTTGCTTGTCATCAATTTAAATTGATGAAGGATACGCATAATGTAATTCTTATTCTTGTTTCATCCAAGTGTTTAATTCTTTCTACCGGAGTTTGTTCATGATATCAATATCTCAGTTATATGTTGTCCATCTTTTCTTTTCCGGAGTTCCAAGTTTTCCGCATTATCTCATCGCGAAGCTCCACCTAAATCATCGCAAGGCTTCACCTTGTGTTCTCAACTTCTCTTTCTTTTTATCATCCTTTTATTACTGGAGTTCTTCACGGAGGCTCTACATGGTGACTCGTCAAGGATTCTTTTCATTCTTCATTCGTTCTTCAAGATTTCTCTTGAAGTTATGATCCGCCAAGCTATACTCAAAGATAAACATGGCGCTCAACACATGTTTTGTTTTGAGGAGTTCAACTATGCTTCATCTTGCATTCCAAAGTGCAATTCTTTCTACCTTATCTTTCGAGATGGTGATATGTCACTCTTGAAAAATTTCCTTCATGTTTCATGATTCTCATGTTGTCAAGAATGAGATATTTTAGACCCATCAATCTCTTCATTGGAGTTATCTTGGATTATATTTCACCTAAAGCCTTCCCTAAGGAATGTTGCTATTGTGATGCTTATCAACGATCCAAGTTACCCCTCTTTCATCTTGGTGGAAGAAGATTTTCATCTCGTTGGTGTTATCAATTATATTATTTGTTCCCGTAGTGGCAGAATTTTGCCTCAATTTTGAGAAGTTTTCCATAAGCCCACTACAAGCTTATTCTTTTCGTTGTTGGGTTTCCAACAACTCCGTTCTAACCTTCTTGCAAGGATGCTTTCCAAATTCAATGGTGGTAGAAGTTGTCATTATCTTCTCCGTTCTTTTCTTCCAACCTTCCAACTTCCATTCTTTCATTCCGGAGGCATTGTATTGTTGCTCTCATCAAGTATCTTCCCATCTTGTCAAGTTATTGTTCTATTCATTCCATGTTCAACCGGAGTGCTGTCCAAGTTCTGGCATTCATGTTCTTTGGCTATCTCATGATACCGGTGTGGCTCCATATTCTTTTGGTTTGTTGAGCTCTTGTTTCATGTCTTTCAACCTACAAGGTTCTCATGGTGTTCCTTGTTTCCGTTTACTACAGAGTGCTCTCAATTCGCTCATCTCCGTTGTGTCATTTCTTTCGATCTGTTCAACTTCCAAGGTTCTTTGGTTTCACTCGTTTGTCGTAGAAGCAACTAAGTTTTACCTCTTCTCTTCCTCTTCCGTTTCTCTCCGGTGCCATCCTAGATCTCGGGACGAGATCTCTTGTAAGTGGAGGAGTGTTGTAACGCCCCGAGACCGACGCTCCAGACGCCTTCCATATTTTTCGTTGTCGTCGTGTGTTTTATTTATTTTTTGCTTTCATCATGTCATCATTTGCATTGCATCGGCACTCATTGCCGTCATTGTTTTTTTTAAACTTGCATCCCTTCGCAGTTGCTGCTTCTTCCTCGTCTTCGTTGACCTTTGTCGGGACCCTTTGTCTTTGTCGACCTCTTTCAGACCCCCTCTTGAGCGCGTCCGAAACTTCTCCGAACCCGGCCCGGGCAGTCATGACCGATGGGTCCGGATCATCCCCGAAAATCCGTAAAGCATCTTCGGTTTCTTATTTGGACTCCCTAGCATATTTATTCTCGTCCATCGGATTTCGATCGAAAGATCCAAACTTCCCTCCTTTCTATATATATAGTCCACCCCTAGTCTAATTTGAGACCAAACCCTAAAACCTAGGGGATCTGTCCCATCCATTCCGTGTCCGCCGCCGCCACCAACTCACCATCCACCTCGGGATCCTCTCATTCCCCCTGCGCCAACCACCAGCCACACCCAGATCCAATCCATCCACGCAGCCCCGTGCCCGAGCTCTTCTCCCTCCCGATGCCTCTTCCTCCTTGCTTCGCTCAAGCCCGCAAAGGAGAGGAGCTCCTTCTCTGCCCCGGCGAACCCCGACGCCGAGCACCAGCAGGAACTGCTCGCCGTGGCCCCTCATTGTTCCTTTCTCTCCCTCCTTTGGTTCCTCCCTCCGCTAAGCATGCTCTCTCTCTCTCTCTCTTTTGCTGAATCAGGGAAACGCCATGGTCGCCTCCGACCTGAACTCCTCCTGCGCCCGCACCTGCAGACCGTCGGCGCCTCAAGGAACCCCAGGGCCGCCCGTACCACCTCACCGACGGCAGCTCCAGCAGGACCCCCACGCCCTCTCCCTCGGTCCCTCCTTCTCTTCCTTCTTTCTCCCGCTCTCTCTCACATCTCTCTCTCTCGCAGGACCCTGACGGCCAAGGCGCCAGGAGCCCAAGTTTGTCCACGCCTCCACCTCTCCCCTGCGTCAAGGTCGCCATCCCTGTCGGACCTGCAGGCCGCCAAGTCCAACGCCATGGGCGCCTCCTCTGCCTGACCCCGTGGCCCTGGCCTCGTCCCGTACCCGGATCCCCTGTGCCCGAGCTCCCCTGACCTGAGGCCGTCGTCCTCGACCGCGTCAAGTCCCTCCTCACGCCGCTCCCCGTCTTCCTCCTCGTCGCCCGCGTGCCTGCCAGACCCCTGCCTCGTCTCCCCGTGCTTGGATCCGCGTCCCCGTGCCTCTCCTTGTCCGGATCTGACTCTTGCCGCAAGTCCACAGCCGCGCCATGGACTCCTCTGCTTCGAGCCCTGCCCTGCATCGAACAAGCGCTCGATCGGCTCGAGCGTTGACCGCGCCCCGCTCAAGTGCCAGTGCGGGCCGCGCCAGGCGACCTGCCTCTTCAGCCGGCCCAGCCGTGGCCTTCCCATCGGCCCAGCCCATCACCGAAGGCCTTCTGGGCCCTAGGTGAGCACATCACTCTAAACCGCGCCCATGTGCGTCATATAGCTATCACTTGCCATGCTCTGTTCCAGATTCAGCCCAACTCCTGTTTTTTTTCCAGCTGGACGAATTTATCTATTTATCCAGGGAATTCCAGTTTTACAGTAAAGTCCCTCATGTTCATGCATCTAATAACTAATTAACCATGCATCATATGTAAATAATTTATATATGTAAAATGCTTAGAATTTTGTCTAGTTTCATATTATGCCACTTCCATCCATGTTTAAAATGTTTAAACTTGCTGTTTGTTTATTTTGGGGGGGGGGGGGGGGGGGGGGGGGGGGGGGGGGGGGGGGGGGGGGGGGGGGGGGGGGGGGGGGGGGGGGGGGGGGGGGGGGGGGGGGGGGGGGGGGGGGGGGGGGGGGGGGGGGGGGGGGGGGGTGTTTAACAACAATAAAATATGGTTTTAGGCAGAACAGTACCAAGTTTGCAATCTGCACATGGTGATTTTCCAGAATTGTTGTTTGTTGTTCCGGCCTCATTTAAACTTGCCTAGATAGGTAGTTTTCATATGCTTCACCCCTTGCCATGGTTAATAACATTTAATATTGTTGGGTACATAAATGAGTGAGAACTAAATAATTGATGTGATGTTTCGTCAATATGCAACTCGTTGCATATTGAGCTCCACTTAGTTTGTAGTATTGTTTGTGCACTATGCCATGCCATGCATATTTAAACCGGACATGCATCATCCTTGGTTGTGCATCATGCCATGTTTATGCTTGTGTGTTCACCATGTTGCTTGCTTCTTTCCGGTTTACTTCTCTCGTTAGCTTCGGTTTCGTTCCGGAGTTGTGAGGATTCGTTCGACTACGTCCGTTTGTCTTCTTCTTGGACTCGTTCTTCTTCCTTGCGGGATCTCAGGCAAGATGATCATTACCCCCGATATCACTTCTATGTTTGCTTGCTAGTTGTTCGTTCTATCGCTATGTCACGCTACCTACCACTTGTTGGGGGGGGGGGGGGGGGGGGGGGGGGGGGGGGGGGGGGGGGGGGGGGGGGGGGGGGGGGGGGGGGGGGGGGGGGGGGGGGGGGGGGGGGGGGGGGGGGGGGGGGGGGGGGGGGGGGGGGGGGGGGGGGGGGGGGGGTTCCATGTTGGAACATGGATATGTTGGGATATCACATTATCTCTTATTTAATTTATGCATCGATATACTTGGTAAAGGGTGGAAGGCTCGGCCTTTTGCCTGGTGTTTTGTTCCACTCTTGCCGCCCTAGTTTCCGTCATACCGGTGTTATTTTCCTTGATTTTGCGTTCCTAACGCGGTTGGGGTTATGGGACCCCCTTGACAGTTCGCTTTGAATAAAACTCCTCCAGCAAGGCCCAACCTTGGTTTTAACATTTGCCACCTATACCTTTTCCCTTGGGAGTCGTGCTCCCGAGGGTCATCTATATTTTAACCCCCCCCGGGCCAGTGCTCCTCTAAGTGTTGGTCCAAACTAGAGCCCTTTGCAGCGTCACCTCGGGGAAACTTGAGGGCTGGTTTTAGTTGTACGGATTGCTCATCCGGTGTGCCCTGAGAACGAGATATGTGCAGCTCCTATCGGGATTTGTCGGCACATTGGGGCGGTCTTGCTGGTCTTGTTTTACCATTGTCGAAATGTCTTGTAACCGGGA